>WNWK01024069.1:0-30230 GCA_009830355.1 Cherax destructor | reverse complement strand
TTTGAGGAACTTAGATGCACTGTTTTCCCATGAGCCAAGGGTCTCTGAGCCTATAGGAACAAACATATAATGATGGGCAAGTTCTCCGTATTTTCTCGACTTTTGGGACTCTCTGAAGGTGGCAGCTGCCCTTCCTTCCTCCCTGGTGTATTGGAGATAGGTATCAGCCAAGGTAGATGCACATGTGTAGTCCCACACCACCTGCTTGCCGTCTGTCCAGGCTTGAAGGGTGATACCATCTGGACGCTTTTGGCTGCCATCAGATCTGCATAATTGGGGTGGCTCCCTTACTGCTGGGCATCCGGCTGTTGTGAGGCTCCTCTTGATAATGTTATTAACCTCTTCATGTCTTGCAATATTTCCCTCGGATTTATGACACACAAGACCATGGTACCCGAATCGGTCTGCTGCTTCTCTGCCACAAATACATCTGTGTTCGGCAAGAATAGGGGCGGCAAGTCGAAGGGCAACACCAATGCGGATGGTCTGTGGGTCGAGGCGTGTGCCATATATATATATATATAGTATATATATATATATATATAGTATATATATATATATATATATATATATATATATATATATATATATATATATATATATATATATATATATATATATATATATATATATATATATATATATATATATATATATATGCTCTCAACAATTTGCGAACATTCAGCAAACAAGCAAACAAACAAACAAACGAATTTTATTTCATTGCATTTGTACATAGATATTTGTAGTTACAATCATAAACTGAAGTGCCAGGAGAGCCACTGACATGCCATGGCATTAGAGGCAGCTTAATAATTGACTTATAGACTATGTACATCATATTAGAGAAATTGATTGAGTTTATTCTAGTTATATATTTGTTCAAATTACAATATGATTTTTCATTGTAAAAACTGAGATTATCTTAAGGAAAATAACGTTGAGCATTTTTGAAAGTAATTTATAGTATGAGTATTTAGTTTAGGGTGAGTAGGAGCTAACATAATAGTAACATATTAGTAAAAATTTGAATTATCTTATAGGAAAATAATATTGAGCATTTTTGAAAGTAATTTACAGTATGAGTATTTAGTTTAGGGTGAGTAGGTGGTTTTTGAGAAGAATCTTAAATTGATTTTCAGACAAGGTTAGCTTAGTATTTACTGGTAATGAATTCCAGATTTTGGGGCCCTTTATGTGCATAGAATTTTTACATAGGTTGATATGGACTCGGGGTATATCAAAAAGTGATCTGCGTCTTGTGTTGTGGTCATGGATCCTATTAAAGTTGGTGAGGAGAATTTTGAGCGGAGGGTTTATATTAGAGTGTAGAGTTTTATGTATGTAGTAGGCACAAAAATAGGTGTGGATGTTCTTTACGGTGAGTAGTTTTAGGCTTTTGAATATTGGTGGAGTATGCTGTCTAGAGTGTGAATTTGTTATCATTCTGACTGCAGCCTTTTGCTGGGTTATGAGTGGTCTAAGGTGATTTAATGTTGTTGATCCCCATGCACAGATTCCATAGGTGAGATAAGGGTAGATAAGTGAATGATATAGTGCAAGGAGAGCTGATTGAGGCACATAGTAGCGTATCTTTGAGAGTTTCTTGGAAATTTGTTGTATGTGTGTTTGGAATTTAAGGCTACTGTTAAGGTGGATTCCTAGGAATTTTCCCTCTGTGAGTCTTGTGATGGGTGTACCATTGAGCGTTATGTTAAGTGGAACATTTGTGGCTTTGTTTCCAAACTGTATGAAGTAGGTCTTGTCAGTATTGAGAGTAAGCTTGTTAGTCGTCATCCATGTTGATATTTTCTGTAATTTCTGTAATGTTGGCCAGTATGACCGGATTTGGGTGAGAGAAGACATATGTTGTGTCATCTGTAAATAATATGGGTTTGAGTAGTTGTGATGCATTCGGTAGGTCATTTATGTAAATGAGGAATAGGAGTGGCCCCAGGACACTTCCTTGAGGGACTCCGACTGTAATTTTTTGTGTGGAAGAGTTCGCTCCATTTGTGTACACGTATTGGCTTCTGTTACTAAGGTATGACTTTAGGTAGTTGAGTGAGTGCCCCCTTATACCATAGTGTGCTAATTTTGTGAGCAGTAAATCATGGTCGACTGTATCAAAAACTTTGCGTAGATCAATGAAGATTCCCACTGGGACTTCTTTATTCTCAAGTGCGGTGTATATTAACTCTAGCATGTGTATAATAGCATCGTTTGTGCTCTTGTACATAAAAGGTGGTAAGCTGTTTATGTCTCCTGCCTTGTTTTTAAGGGTGTTGATTATGAGCGAAACTTCAATTGGGTTGGTAGGAGCTAGGAATAGTGTATTAGGGTAGATGTTGGTGAGGTAGCCTGTTGGACGGGTGTTCGAGCTTGGATTTTAATCGCTAGATTCTTTCCTATGGTGGAGAAGAAAACATTAAGTCTGTTTGCTGTCTCAGTTGGTGAGAGTAGGGGTTCAATCTGTTTTTGATAATTTGATGGTATTGTACTTGGATATCTTTTTATTTCCTAGAATTGCAGATAGGGTTTTCCAGGTCTTTTTCATATCATATGGTCTGGAGTCTGTTCTCATAATACAATTTTTTGGACCTTCTTATCAGGCTGGTAAGGATTGATGAGTAGCGTTTTAGATTGTTCTCTGGTTATTAGACCCCTTCTGTATTGCTTTCCATATTGGATGCTGGGTGTTAGCCAGGGATTGTTAAGTCTGTTTGCTGTAATCTGTTTAGTTTTTTAGGACAATGTTTGTTATAGAGGTGGTGGTTTTTTTTAAGGAAATTCTTGATGCATTCATTAGTATCTGAATATGTTTCAAAATTCATTATGGCAGTCAATGTTATATATCTACTTTTTTCCTCAAAAATATTGAAGCATTACACAACATACGTACCTTGTAGATGTCGTTGATTATTTATCTAGAAATGTTTGCTTACTAAAATACTATAAATAATAATTTAATAAAACTTATTTGATAAGACCCTGGTGAGTTGGTGTTTGAAGTAGTGTATGGTCTGAGTGTTCCAGAGAAAATGAACATGACCTTCCTTCTAGAGAAAACTATAAGGGTTAATCCACCGCTGGTGACTATTATAAATTTAATACATATTAGTATGTAATAGTATGCTAAAAAATTAACAAGACTTTTAACCTCTCTTAAATTCCTTGTTTCTCTTGCTTATTGATGTAGAAGTGTTTAGAGATGGTAATGTAGTTCAGTCATGTTGTAGATTGTTGTGGATCTTGTGGATGATTATGCCGCACCAGTGTACATATATGTACGTACATGATGTATGTCAAGGCAACAGCGGCACTTTCCTTCTCCATGGAATATAAGTCATTAGATTAAGCTGCCCCTAATGCCATGGCATGCCAGTGGCTCTCCTTGCATTTCAGTTTTATGATTGTAACTACCAATATATATATGTATACTTGCAAAGAAATAAAAACAATATTTTATTTATTTTATTTTATTTTATTCCAAACAACTATCCCTCCCTTTCTCCCCTAAAAAAAAACTTCTTAAATCCCAACCAAAGCTTCGCCTTGAAGCCAAGCACGATGCCTTAAGCTGTATTGATGATTTAATCGCACAACACAATTTCACAAATTATTTAAGTTGATTCCGTTTACCAATCTACTGGTGCAGCTGTTAGTGCTGCTGTTGTCTTCTAGAGTGATGGCTCTTATAAAGAAACAGAACTGTGTGCTATACTCCTTGCACTCAAAGGGTCCATGTATATAATGTTGACACATTAACTAATTGATTCCCTATCATCCATAAATGCTACTAACTCCTTAAGAATAAACTGTGGCATGCTTGTGTCATGCTAGACACAGGTATGGTAGGATTGTAGACAGTGGAATCGAAGTGCACATTCTGTGGATTCCAACACACATTGGTCTTCAGATGCATGACAGAACTGATGAAAAGGCTAAGTTATATGCCTTCAAATATGGAGTTGATTACAATCATGGGCTGTCAGTTAGCAGTTTGATAACAATAATACGAAAAGAACTTCAACTGGACTTTATTGACCTAAGACTCAGGGAGATTGACACCAGTCAGTCCATCTATCATCATTCTATCATGCAGGACGAGCCACATGTCTATGGTGCATCCAACAAAATAAGTAGACTCTTGGATGTCACTACCGTCCGGCTCCGGCTGGGTTTACGAAATGTAAACTTTTCCTGATGGACAATTATCACACCTTGCGTCACTATGCGCTGGAGTGCGATAAAATTAGTGAATTCAGAGAAACTCACTCAGAAATGTTCAAGAAATGGCACAGTATTTTATCCACAGTGGTATATTACAAACCACTTTGGAAAAATACACTAACTTTGCTCACTGTAAATAAAGGATTACCAAAGTGGATATGTGTATGTGAGTGTGGGTGTGTACTCATCTAATTGTACTCGCCTAATTGTGGTTGCAGGAGTCGAGACTTAGCTCCTGGCCCAGCCTCTTCACTGACCGCTACTAGGTCTTCTCTCTCCCTGCTCCATGAGCTTTATCATACCTCGTCTTAAAGCTATGTATGGTTCCTGCCTCCACCACATCACTTGCTAGACTATTCCACTTCCTGACAACTCAATGACTGAAGAAATACTTCCTAACATCCCTTTGACTCATCAATTGTGACCCCTTGTTTCTGTGTCCCCTCTCTGGAACATCCTGTCTCTGTCCACCTTATCTATTCCACGCAGTATTTTGTATGTCGTTATCATGTCTCCCCTAACCCTCCTGTCCTCCAGTGTCGTCAGGCCAGTTTTCCTTAACCTTTCTTCATAGGACATTCCCATTAGCTCCGGAACTAACCTTGTTGCAAACCTTTTCACTTTCTCTAATTTCATAACGTGCTTGACCAGGTGTGGGTTCCAAACGGGTGCTGCATACTCCAATATGGGCCTGACGTACACCGTGTACAGTGTCTTGAACGATTCCTTACTAAGGTATCGGAACGGTATTCTCAGGTTTGCCAGGCGCCCATATGCTGCACTAGTTATCTGGTTGATGTACTCACCTAATTGTGGTTGCAGGGGTCGAGACTCAGCTCCGGAGATGTGCTCGGTGTTATACTCACCCCAAGATCTTTCTCCTTGAGTGAGGTTTGTAGTCTTTGGCCACCTAGCCTATACTCTGTCTGCGGTCTTCTTTGCCCTTCCCCGATCTTCATGACTTTGTGTGTGTGTGTGTGTACTCACCTAATTGTACTCACCTAATTGTGGTTGCAGGGGTCGATACTTAGCTCCTGGCCTCGCCTCTTCACTGACCGCTACTAGGTCCTCTCTCTCAATGCTCCATGAGCTTTATCATACCTCATCTTAAAGCTATGTATGGTTCCTGTGTGTACTCACCTAATTGTACTCACATAATTGTGGTTGCAGGGGTCGAGACTCAGCTCCTGGCCCCGCCTCTTCGCTGTCCGCTACTGGGTCTCTGCTCTCCCTGCTCCATGAGCTTTATCATACCTTGTCTTAAAACTATGTATGGTTCCTGCCTCCACTATATTTTTCTCTAGACTATTCCATTTCCTGACTACTCTGTGGCTGAAGAAATGCTTCCTAACATCCCTTTGACTCATCTGAGTCTTCAGCTTCCAGTTGTGTCCCCTTGTTTCTGAGTTCCCTCTCTGGAACATCCTGTCACTGTCTACCTTGTCAATTCCCCGCAGTATTTTGTATGTCGTTATCATGTCTCCTCTGACCCTTCTTTCCTCCAGTGTTGTTAGTCCTAAATAACAAAAAAGGCACAATACCGTGACTGGAACAATACACACACAACCCGCACATATAAAAGAGAGGAGCTTACGACGACGTTTCGCGACTTGGACCATTTACAAAGTCACACTAACACACAGAGACAGAGAAGGGTATTTATAGGCAGGCAGACAGGGAGGTACAAGAGAGTGGGAAATGTAGGAGTAGTGGTAGTAGTGGTAGTAGTAAAGGTAGTAGTAAAGGTAGTAGAGTAGACAGTCATATGGGAAGGAGCACTGCTATGAGGCTAGCGGCCCGAAGGGTACGAGAGGGAAGAAAAGCGAAAAATGAAGGAAAATACAAGGCAAAAGAAAGAACAGAAAGAAAGGAAAACCCAAGGAGAAAAAGGAGAGGGAAGATAAGACAGGAAGGAATCAGGTTAAGTCACGGGTGTTCTGAAGTTTAGAGCATTTAACAATGTAATGAGAGAGAAAGCATCAACAGAGACAAAGCCAGGGCTAAGATTCATACAGGGAAAGTTGTGTATAAGGGAGGATTCAACCAGGCTTGCCGACACTAATAATGCTCTTTTCTGTCATGTCAGAGATCACAGTCATCCCATTGATTGGTCTTCTGCTAAAACTGTCTACCCTACGTCTAACTTTCATAGTCGCCGCCTGGTTGAATCCTCCCTTATACACAACTTTCCCTGTATGAATCTTAGCCCTGGCTTTGTCTCTGTTGATGCTTTCCCCTCTCATTACATTGTTAAATGCTCTAAACTTCAGAACACCGTGACTTAACCTGATTCCTTCCTGTCTTATCTTCCCCTTCTCCTTTTTTCTCCTTGGGTTTTCCTTTCTTTCTGTTCTTTCTTTTGCCTTGTATTTTCCTTCATTTTTCGCTTTTCTTCCTCTCTACCCCTTGCGGGCCGCTAGCCTCATAGCAGTGCTCCTTCCCATATGACTGTCTACTCTACTACCTTTACTACTACCTTTACTACTACCACTACTACCACTACTCCTACATTTCCCCACTCTCTTGTACCCTCCCCTGCCTGCCTGCCTATAAATACCCTTCCTCTGTCTCTGTGTGTTAGTGTGACTTTGTAAATGGTCCAAGTCGGGCCGAAACGTCGTCGTAAGCTCCTCTCTTTTATATGTGCGGGTTGTGTGTGTATTGTTAGTCCTATTTCCCTCAGCCTTTCTTCATAGGACAGACCCCTGAGTTGTGGAACTAACCTTGTCGCAAACCTTTGCACTTTCTTGTGTGTGTGTGTGTGTGTGTGTGTACTCACCTAATTGTGGTTGCAGGGGTCGAAACTCAGCTCCTGGCCCCGCCTCTGCACTGTCCGCTTCTGGGTCTCTGCTCTCCCTGCTCCGTGAGCTCTATCATACCTTGTCTTAAAACTATGTATGGTTCCCGCCTCCACTATATCGTTCGCTAAACTATTCCACTTCCTAACTACTCTATGGCTGAAGAATTGCTTCCTAACATCCCTCTGACTCATCTGAGTCTTCAGCTTCCAGTTGTGTCCCCTTGTTTCTGTGTTTCCTCTCTGGAACATCCTGTCACTATCTACCTTGTCGATTCCCCGCAGTATTTTGTATGTCGTTATCATGTCTCCTCTAACCCTTCTGTCCTCCAGTGTTGTTAGTCCTATTTCCCTCAACCTTTCTTCATAAGGCAGTCCCCTGAGTTGTGGAACTAGCCTTGTCGCAAACCTTTGCACTTTCTCTAATTTCTTGACGTGCTTGACCAGGTGTGGGTTCCAGACTGGTGCTGCATACTCTAGTATGGGCCTGACGTATACGGTATACAGTGTCCTGAACGATTCCTTGTTAAGGTAACGGAACGCTAATCTTAGGTTTGCCAGTCGCCCATATGCTGCCGCGGTTATTTGGTTGATGTGTGCTTCCGGAGACGTGCTTGGTGTTATACTCACCCCAAGGTCTTTCTCCTTTGATGAGGTTAGTAGTCTTTGTCCACCTAGCCTGTACTCTGTCAGCGGTCTTCTTTGCCCTTCTCCGATCTTCATGACTTTGCATTTGGTGGGGTTAAATTCGAGAAGCCAGTTGCTAGACCAGGTGTCAAGCTTGTCCAGGTCGCTTTGAAGTCCTGCTTGGTCTTCATCCGATGTGATTCTCCTCATTAATTTCACATCATCTGCGAAAAGAGACACTTCTGAGTCTATCCCATCCGTCATGTCATTCACATATAGCAAGAATAGCACTGGTCCTAGGACTGACCCCTGCGGTACACCGCTCGTCACAGGTGTGTGTGTGTGTGTGTGTGTGTGTGACAGAGAGACACCTAATTAATGATTGCATAAATAACTAATTACGATTCTGACCATATATAAACATGTAAATATTTCATTAACTTTTAACTTGTTCAGCTATCAAAACTTTGGTGCCCAGTCCCTGGACCCATTATGTACCTCTGTAATCCCACGACTACCTCCCACACCATGGGTATGAGGTGCATAATAAAGATGTTAAACTAACTGTAGGTATTTCGTTTTACTAACTGAAGCTTCATGCATTTTACTAACTGAAGCTTCATGCATTTTACTGTACAATTTTCTCGTTTATAAAAGACAAGATCGAATTATATAATACCTTAGATTCCTTGTTTCCTTGAATGATGATGCAGAAGTTCTTGTAGATCGTTTAGTTCAGCTACACATTAAACAACTGTGGGTCGTCAACTTTATTAGCTGGCGCCTCTCGGGATTTTCACCCCGGAGGGTTAGCCACCCAGGATAACCGAAGAAAGTCAGTGCGTCATCGAATACTTGTCATATATTCATTAGGGTCTATAAATCTTGTCCCCCAGGATGCGACCCACAGCAGTCGACTAACATCCAAGTACCTAGTACTTGCTTGCTAGGTGATCGGGACAACAGGTGTAAGGAAACACGTCCAATATTCCCAACTTTGCCGGGTATCGAACCACGGACATTCACCGTGTGAAGCAAGAGCGTTGCTTACCAGGTCAGGGGCCACTGTCTACCACACCACTGGCCACCCAGATACCTACTTGCTTGCTAGGTGACGGGGACAACAGGTTTAATTAAGGAAACACTTTTCTTTTTCATAATAATGACAAGGAAGAATGTTATCCTGCTCAAATTCCTTGTTCTCTTATTAAATCCTTGTCAATTCTTATTAGATAAGAGTTTGATAGGAAAGTGTTTGAAGGTGGGATTGTGACTACCTGAAGGTAGACGTCTGTGAGTCGTCCACGATTTTTTAAGTTGATGACAAGATAAGATTTGTTCGGATTTTTAACCCGGGAAGGGTTAGCCACCCAGGGTAACCCAAGAAAGTAGAGGACTGTATGTCTTATTTCCACCGGGGTCCTTCAATCTTTTCCCACAGTATGCGACCCCCACCAGTCGACTAACGCTCGGTACTTATTTACTGCTAGGTGAACAGGGACAGTAGGTGTAGGGAAAATAAGTTCAATGTTTCGTTTATACTTCTGTTACCCTTAAAATGAGATATTTTTCTTTTATAAGTAAAAGAAAACGAGTCATCCCATACGAAGAGGTAAATGAAGGAAAAGCAAAAAAATAAAGAATAAATCATAGAACGGGTGGGACTCGAAACCATAGCGAATCCTAAAACTCACAGGCCAATGTGCTAACCACTAGACCAGCTGGTTTAATAGGAATTATCCTACTAGGTATATTTCTGTTTACCTTAGGGATGTTTGCATGAGCCCCCACGAATACCAGACTTAAGTTCCTCTACAGACAGACACAGTGTCTACCTACTGAGGCTCGCAGGACCCTGTGTCTAGCTCTGATATAGTGTATTATAGACTACTCTTGCTCTTCATGGTACTCTGCCTTAACAAAAAACTGAAAGATAGGCTACAAATCACCCAGAATAAAATGGCGAGATTCATTCTGGACCTGGGTCCAGGAGAGCATGTAGGCCAGAATGAATTACAACAAATGGACATGCTGAATGTTGAAGACAGAGTAAATCAGCTAAAGATAAATAACGTTTATAAAATTGTTCACAACCAGTGTCCCCAATATCGGGCTTCAAAGACACTTTACTGTACTGCAATAGCATGAGCCAGTTTAAGAAGAGACAAAATGTACTTCATGAATAAGGCTACAGAAAGGGAGGAGAGTGATTTCTTTTATGAAAATAGCTAATTTTACCTCTCACCTAGTATATCTTCTTTTATTGTAACAGTTTTTACAAAGTCGGGATACTTATCTGTTTTTAACTTTTAAATATAAATAATAATTATCACAAGAACCCCAAAGGAAATACGTCACTCTGACATTTTTGGGTTATGCTGCTATGTATGATATTCAGTGTAATTGTGTATACCTGAATAAACTTACTTACACACTGCGATCAGAAATGTAATTTATTACAGACGAGTCCAACACCAGCATGGCTGTAGTGTGCTCTAGCTCAAGTCCCTTCAAAGCCTCTATCATAATTCATGAAATCACAAAACGGGTGGGACTAACTCATTGCTTCGAACCCCATTGGCTCAATAATTTGTTTGCAATAATTTTATTACGATTTAATAAGTTAACCTTACCGTGTATCTATATATGTGTTTGTATGTGCGTGTGTGTATGTGTATATGTAAGTGTGTATGTGACACCCAGCAATAAAATTTGCACCAAGAACTCATTACAGTTGTGACTGGGTGTAGACTAGTGAAGTGTTCATTGCGTTATAATTTGTTCATGATTGTAACCATGTATAAACGTAAGTAAGTAAATTTACTTACATGTTTCATTACCTTTGTAACTTGTGAGTTCATTACCTTTGTAGCTTGTTAGTTCATTACCTTTGTAACTTGCTCAGCTATCATAACTTTGGGGTCCAGTCCCTGGACCCATTATGTACCTCTGTAATCTTTTGACTACCGCCCACAGGATGGGTATGGGGTGCATAATAAAGATATCAACTTGAACCTGGTTACAAAGTCATATATAACTGTAGGTGCGAACAAATAATGAGAGGCACTGCAATCTATTATTCTAATGAATTATCATGTATTAACTATACATTTGCCAGGGAGTAATATGCTGAATATATTTGCTAAATTTACAGCCAAAAATTTTGAAGACATCAATTAAATTTAGAGCAGTTTACAGGTTACCTCATATTGATACTCCCATCTTCAGTGATAACCTAAAAAAATAATAATTAACTAGAACTTAGACAAATATCACCTAATAGTTGTTAACGACTTATCATAAACCTTATTTAAGTTCAAGATCCTTTGAGTAGCTGACTTCACAAACAACTTAAGCAATTAGTAAGGCATGTACATCTCATTTATACCTATGTATCATGTCTACCTATGTATCATTGTACCATGTCTAAATAAACTATTATTATTATTATTGCTTGCTATTACTGAGAAATTACCTGCATAATATTTACAGGGTATTACCTGAATTATTACACGCAAGTAATTTGGGTGATGTAAGTGGGACTTAGTCACAGTAGGTCACAGGACTGTCACTCCCTCAACGTCCACACCTTCACCACTCTCACAAAAAGCTAGACCTAGCATTATTTTAATAATTAACATCAACAAAAAAAAAACAGCTACTCTGGTAAATTAAAATTATGTGGACTGAATAAAATTAAAAACAACCGATAATACAACAACAACAATAATACACAAACACGGTAAGAATTTCCTAGTTAAAATTTATATCTGCATATGGTGAAAAAATTTCATGTAACTATTAAAAAAGTAAATTTTTATATTAATACTCACCATGTATGGCAGGTGAGACACCCTAACGCCTAACTAACAAATAAAATCTAAACTTGCCAGTCAGTAATCTAGTTGCTAGATAACAATGGCGTACTTCCCTGGGTGAGCTGTGATGACACCGAATCGTTGACAGTTATCACCACCGACCAGTGTTCACAGATTCCTGTTTCTTTATGGCCTCTCCCCTTGTATCCAAAAAAAAAAAGGAGCCGATATGACCGTCAGACAACCTTCCAACCTCCCCTTCCCCGTGTCACGAGCACTGCTAACTTGCCATCTACAACCCCCCGTGTCACGAGCACTGCTAACTTGCCATCTACAACCCCTCATTTGGACCACTCAGTCGCTTCCTCACAAGTAGTTTGGTAGTTTGTGACTACCGTTAATACGCCATATTTACATTACCACTTAACATTTATATTAACAATTATAGGAAAATTATAACAAAAATATACAATTACCATCTATAACTAAGCCTACAAGATTTTCAAAGACAAATGCAACTTTAATTGACCATATTTCGACCAACATAATAGATCCTCTCAAAACATACACCACTACTGACAACTGCCAAACCATCCTCATAACCAACATATGTAAATTACCATACGACGCAAGTAAGATTTCCTTTCGTTTCCATGATGAGACATCAGTAAATAGCTTTATTTCCGCAATAAGTGGCACTGACTGGCGCAGAGAGTTATATGTGGCACTGACTGGCGCAGACACTTTACTGACAATCAGAAAATTGATAAATGGGTCAGAGTATTTGTACTGTTAAAACTATGCAGATTACTGCAAAAAGACTAAATAGCCCATAGCTAACAGATGCCATTTCCAGGTACATTGGGAATAGTATTGGTCAG
This sequence comes from Cherax destructor, assembly GCA_009830355.1. Classification (NCBI taxonomy): domain Eukaryota; kingdom Metazoa; phylum Arthropoda; class Malacostraca; order Decapoda; family Parastacidae; genus Cherax; species Cherax destructor. Next base: position 17,874 of record WNWK01024069.1, on the reverse strand, counting down.
TGCTGACCAATCTAATAAGGAAGTGTAGCAGGTCTAATGAAACAAATGGGGATATGTAAAAGACTATGAAAACCCTCTCCTATGTTCTGGCCTCTCTCTCTCTCTCAAAAACAAAAAAAAGAGATATAATGCATCTCACATCCAGTCTGCTCAAACACCCAATATACTAAATGATTTCTTCTCTACTATATGATCAAGTCTAGCTAGCAAAATTCAAACATCAAATGCTCAAGAAGTTTTCCAATCTCACTCTTACTAGCTCCAACTAATCCTACTGAATGGCAGTGTGAGCCTTGTGTTCCGGAAGGTTAAAATTTGAAGCCGATCAGTTGAGTCATTCCCCAGTTATGGCATGAATTCCAACGATTTCAAGTTTGTTTTACTAGTTTGCTACACCAACAAAATTGCCTGCACGTAAACGCAATTTAACAGGTACTATCCTGGCCATAAGATTTGTCACATATCAAATACTGAAGCTGTATAGAAAAGCCGAACTGAAATTTAATTACCGAGATTTAATGGGAATAAAGATATAACATTGTACACATGGAATCGTGAAAGTTTAAAGCTCTGCCATTGAAGACTTTTAAGGTTATTCGAGCTATTCCAGGACTTGAGAATGGGGTCAATAACCTTGGTCATAGTGAACGTGAACATTACAATCTGCTAGAATTTGGTCCTCGTTACAGTACACAAGTGTTGAATATTTTTAAGCCGATTGGATAATGCATTCTCAGGGGGTCCCTAGGAGGCGATAGTAGTAATGTACAACCCTCCACTAAACAGCAAGAAACAAAGATATCTATATGATGAAAACAATACAGTAATGATGAATACATTAGCTAATGTAGCTAGAAGAGCCCACATTAACAAGTTACAGCTCCTGATCATTGGTGTCTTTAACCACAAGCAGAGAGACTAGAGTCTAATGGAGTACTTGAAACGAGAAAAGCTAAGATGCTGGGCATGCATAAACATGTTAGAAACACAACCAGAAAGTAACAATAGAGGATGAACCAGCAAGGCAGGACCTTTTATTCACCCTGAGTGTTTTTACATAGGAGATATTACATGCAAAATGGAAAGAGAACTAAAGAGGAAAATAGTGAATAACATTATAGAATATGTGGCTTGAAAGTGAATGGAGGCACAGTAGATATTCGTCTCCAGGGGCAAAAGCAGCAATGGAAAGAACAGAGTGAGCCCATGTTTTATACAGAGGTTCAGTAAGGCCAAAACTAAATGCCCTAGACCATGGAAAAATATGTAGAAAACAAATAACTCAGAAAAAAAACAAGGAATTGAGCCAATGAGCCAGAAACGATTATGCATGGGTAAGAAGAGAGGCTGATCAACAACTAGAGAATGACATAGCATCGACAGCCAAATCCAAACCAAAGTTGTTATACACAAACATCAGGAGGGAGACAACAATATAGGGTCAGGTAATCAGGCTGAAGAAGGAAGGAGGAGAGCTCACAAGGAAATTACCTGGAAGTTGGTGAGGGGCTCAGCAAGAAATTTATGTAGATATTGTCAGAGAAGACAGGAAGGACCAGAAAACCAAAGGAGATCAGTGCTCCAAAGAGTGCTGGGCGCAATACATACAATTTTTTTTTTTTATATTTTATTAATCAAAACAGTGACAATACAAATTGAAACATAACGATACAACACCAAATACTTCATAATTCTATACAATATAATTATCTTTAGACTACTGTATTAAAATAACCTAAGGTTGTCATTAAACTAAACAAAAAAGAAACCACCTAAATATGTAAGTGCCATGATGCGGACACTTACCCTACAGAAATATGAATACATTGGACAATATGTACATAAACACTGAACACAGCTGCCTGCATAATAAATCAAAACAAATACAATACTTGTGGCATATGTACAATCACCTAACTATTATAACATCATTCATGTTTTTATTATTATAATACTATGGCATCAAACCATGTTAATAACCCATTAAGGACATCTAAATGCTAACGATACTTATCACAATTAAGACAAACAATATACGGTTCACAGCTTTCACCATCAACCTAAATAGAAAACTAAACGTAACAATGTAGGATCCGTGAAGCTTTACCCTACACCGTATATAAACAACAAATTAAACATGTTATGGCACACCTGTAACCTGACGTCCAATGGACTGAGACACGCACATTCACGCCAATTCACGCTGAGGCCAAAATAGCACAAAACACGCTCTTGAGTACAAAACACCCAACCTTACCCTAAACACCTTTCTTCCCTAATACTCCAACCTATAACCATTAAGCCAGTAATTACGTGCGACCAACAAAGGTACAACATAATGATCGTCCTAAGTCGCATAAGTCCAAGACCTGTTTAGACATGTGATTGCAAAAACTTGCATCATCACCACACAATACAATATATGTCCACCTGTCCTCCTACCACTGTCTGCTGGACGACACGTGTTGACGCCCTGTCAGGTGACACCGGAGAGAAAGTACATAACCCTAGCTATGTCACCCGCCGTCACCCCCCCTGTCCCGACACTCCTGACCATACATACAATTAGGGCAGAGGTGAAGTGGCTGTGTGAGCTAGATTGCTCGAAGGAAGTGGGGCAAGAAAAATGACTCATTGGGTTCTGAGAGGTACTGTCTACCACTAGCAACAGGTCTGTCGACCAAAGGCAACTGCCAGAGGTGTGGAAAACAGCAAAGGTAGTCCCAATTTTTAAGAAAGAAATCAGACAGTAGTGTTAACACCCTCCGTCCTCTAGATAAAAATCTTGATTTTCGTCAAACTTATATACTTCGCAATAATCTTATACATACTCCTACTCTTTATGTCACTGATGTTTCTCTCTTATCATCTCCAGTACCTGGGCGAAACTGGCCGCTCCTTTTCTGAGAGAATTAAATAACCATAAAATATGTGTTCGCCTTGCGGACACCAACAATACTTTATTCTGTTGACAGAAATCACAGTCATCTCATTAGTTGGTCTTAAACTATCCATGCTTCTTCTAGTCTTCATAGATACCATTTTGTTGAATCAGCTCTCATATACAACTTTCCTAACATGACTATTAATAATGGAATTGCTTCTGCAGATTCCTGGCTTTCTCATTACATTGTCATATATTCTAATCTTTAAAACACTCCTGACTTGACCTGATCTCCGCCTCCTCTTCCACTCCTTTCATTTTGACTTTGTGTTGTGATCTGTGATGTACAGAAGTTACTATATACTGTACCATGAATTGTCTGGCAAACTTTGGTGATAATGTCTAGGTAGATTGTCGTCTAACTAACCAAAGTGCAGTTTACATTAATTAAATTAATAACTTCTTTTACTTCATAACTGCTAATTAAGTTATTTGTCAGTTGGTAAAATGTGCTTAAAAGTTGCATTGATTCATCATAAAACAGATTAAAATCGTACAGAAAGTCCCGTCTTAAGTTATGGTTAAGTTATGGTTACAGAAATATTGCTTTACTTTGTATTTAATAAGTTTTTTTTATATTTTATTGAAATCTGCGTATACAAACATCATGACATAGATATTACCTTTTACATAAGAATTTCCCAAAACCAAAACAACTACAAGCCAACTTCCCCACACCAAATGCTTAGTACCAAATATAATATTACATCACACTCCATGGTTCCTTCCTTTTCGCTATAACAGACGAAATATATACCAACCAATCAATAAGTTCTACGTGAACGCTTCAAGGCACACCAGAAACAACTACAATCTCATCCTTGTACAGCACCCCCCTCCTCCAAGATCGTTCACGCATTGTTATGCCATAAGACAAAACATAAAACCACAAAACAATGACCACACAAGGAATGAATACATATTACATACATATTACCATGACACAATCGTATATAAAAACATATATACCTTCCCAACCATGGGTTACATTAAACACAATATATACCTGACAACTACATATCCGTCCTATTCCCCAAAAATTCTTACAACCACCAAGCCCCATATACTTAAGGCCACCTTTAGTATACTTCTGATCTATACACAATAACATGATATAACAAAATATAGACAAGAAGAGATATACACTTTTATAAAGAACTACCCATATACCCCACATGCATACCCCCTTGGACACAATCCTCAAACAAGAAAACATAACATGAACCACGCACACACAAAAATGTTACATATTTCTTATATAATAATCTCTGCATTTCAACACAAAACACAGAAAACACAAACATAACAAAAATAACTTACTCCAATAATGACCTTACACAGAAGGCCCCAAAATATATGAACATCAATGATTATACAATCCTTGTATGCATCTTATCCAAAATCAGAACCAACCTTCGGCATAGAAGGTTCTCATACTCAGAGATGTACTGAAGCACAAACTACCCCAGCCTCTTCCCCACTGATCTACACCCTCCCCACCTAACGGCCTTCCACCTAAGAACCCACCTAACCCCCTTACCTATCATCTACACATTCCCCACTACTTTACCCATCCCCGTTCACCACCCCTAACCCATCCCCCTCCTTCCCCACTAACCTCTCCTCCCCACGCCCCTTAACCCATGCACTGTCATCTCTCGATAAGGCTGCAGAAAGCCCCATCCCACGCCCTACCATATAATTCCCTGTTCCTACACTTAGTCCTATAAAAGCCGCTCCCAATGCCCCAATACGTGCCCTCCTCCTCTTCCCTACAACTCCATGAAATATAAACATAATCAATACCAAATAAGACAACCCCTGCGTATGCTGTCCGAAAACTGCCCCAGGTCCAAACTCAGCGCCTCAGAACCGAAACCTCCTTTCCCCACCTGTCGTAACACCCCCAAACCATTCTCTCACCTCCTGCAATCCATCACAAAAATAAACGACATGATATGCCGTTTCCAGCTCGCCACACCTACCGCAAACCCCATCGGCTACCAACCCCATGACGTATAATTGAGCTCTAGAAGCCAAAACCCCTGCAAAAACCTATATCCTACCTCTGCACCCTAGGATGTAACTTTAGCTTTCGAAACCACCTCCATATTCCTTGCAATCATACAGGGATAAACCCTCTCCCCTGCACCTCCCTCCTCCAAGCCCAACCTATCCAACCTACTAACCCTACTCGTCCCCGGCTCTTTCATCACCATTAACCCTCGTAAAATTGCCTCACATACCAAAATATCCTTCCTTCCCCACCACCTGCGCACCTCCTTCATTACTAACCCCACTCTTCTTCCCCCTCCCTCCTCGCATCAGAAATTCATGCCTCACAAACACACTTCGTAATCTACACCTCAACGGTATCAACCCTATCCCACCCACCTCGTCTTAGTTTCCACTACCTCCCTACTTAGCCAGTGTCTCCATGCCCCATACGAACCTTAAAACATTACTCAACAAACGTTGCACATCCACCTCCAAGAGTATATACCACTGCCCTAAACCATAATTTGCTATACACCAACACATTTATAACGATAACTCTTTGCAGTAATGTCACCTCTCCACTCCCCAGCCCCTCATCCTTCCAATTGCCGCATCCACCACGTCCTTTAATTCACCTCCCGCGCCACTACCGCATCTGCACTAAAAAATATACCGCATATCTTAATCATTTCTACACAATTCCAACCCTCTGCAACCCCAACGTTCCCCCAGACCAACTTCCTACCTCCAATAAATTAGACTTCCCTATTAACCCTCATCCCTGTTCCCTCCCAAAACGTTCTATCAAATCATTCAACTTACTCAATTGCCACTCCTTCCTAACCAACACCGTGGTGTCATCAACATAACCAACCATGCCACCCACCACCTCCCTCTCTCAGACCCTCCCTCAACCCCGCCTCTACCAATCTGTAAAAGGGTCCTGCAAAGTGGGAAAAGGATCTGCGACAGAGGACAACCCTGTCGCAGACCCTCTGCATTTCCACTGCCCTTCCCACCTTCCCATTAATCTGCACTCGAAATAACGCACCTGCATACAATGTTTCGACCCACCTTACCACCCCTTCCCAAAACCCTGCCTCTCCAATATTGCAATAAAATTTCTCGATCAACCCTGTCATATGCTCTCTGCCAATCCAATCCTAACACCCCTCCTCACTTTCTTCAATAAACTGCTTAATTCGCCGATGCCCTGTACGAATACTCCTTCCAGGCACCCCAAATTGACCCTCATGCAAAACTCCACCTAAACCCCTCTTGATCCTATTTGCCAAAATCTTTGCAAAAATTTTGTAATCCGGTCAACAAAGCCAGACCCCTATAATCACTTAAGCCCTCAGGAGAATCTCCCTTCGCCACTAATACTACTACCCCAGTCCTCATTGATTCCCCATGAAACCATCCTCCTCAACCCATTAAACAACCTCACGAGAACCCTTTTAAAACCTCCCAATGAGTTACGTACAAATCCCCGGCAACCCATCGATCCCAGGTGACTTCCCAACCTCAAACCCTGCACGGCTTCCCAAACCTCCTCCTCCAAAATCTCTGCCCCGCACTCTCTTCCCTCCTCCACACTCAAGAATCTCCCTATGCCCTGCAATAACCCTTGTCTTTCCACCTGATTAACCTTCCCTTCCTGTAGTGAACACGAAACCATCCTTCCGCGTACCCCCCATGCCCTCCGTCGTTCTTAAAACCCTCCCTCCTGGTACCCATCCACCCCTCCACTTTCAAAGACGAAATTAACATCCCTCCTACGTTTCTCAAAATTCCTTAAAACCACCTTTGAAGCCTTATTTCCCCATAAAACCTCCTCCATACCACTCCTAACCCGTAAGGCATGAAACCGTTCCTCTTGTAAATCCGTAACATACCCCTCATTCCACTACCTCTGCCGTTCTCCTCCCCCCAATCCCCGCCTGACAATCACGTAACAACCCCTCCAAATATTTCTGATACCCAAACCTACTCCTGCTATCTTCCCTACCGACCCACCCATAAAACTTCCTAATTTCCTCTTTCCCTCTCCATCCACCATCTGACAATCCCATTTGACACCCCCACCCCCTTCCACACCCTCCCCACCACTCTTCGAACATCTCAGCCCCCTTCCTCTTCAATAATCTCGTATTCAATTTCCAATAACTCTTATACACACTCACTGCCCCGTCCCACCCTTCAACAACACTCCCTATGATCCGAAAACCCACATCGACACATTCCACCCTCCGAACATCCACCGCCCTTGTCACATATATTCTGTCCAGTCGTGCTGCATAATCCTTCCTCACAAAGGTATATTCCACCATTTCTCCCCGTCCCCCGACCACGCCAACCACTCCCACTGCCCCCAACACACCCTCAACGACCCCAACACACACCCCCACCCCGTGGCTCGCGTCTCTAATCCGAATCACACAATTCCAATCTCCAGCAATTATAGACACTTGAGGCAAACCTCGGACAGCATACGCCAACTCATTGTTTACAAAATCATCCTTTAGTCTCCTATTGCTTATAGCTGGCATATATACTCCCAGGAAACTCACCTGTACTCCACCCCAATCCCCGTTTACTCTAACTATTCTACCACCCACATCCTCCCAAGACTCTAAAGTGAATGGACATAACTCACTGACTCCTACCAACACCCCCCCTTTAAATGCCCGTGCATCACACGCAAAAATCCTATACCCCTTTATTACTAGCTCATTACCCTTCCTATAATTATGCTCTTGACAAAAGAAAACATCAACTTTCCACCTCCGCAAAGTTACCTCCACCCATTTACGTTTCACCTCATTCCTGAGGCCATTCACATTAAATGTTACACACCTGAAACGTAAGACTGGGGTTTGCCCTTTGGCTTCAGTACTCTCTTTTCCATTATCATATGTCCTTCCCCATCCTTCCCCTCCTACCCCTCCCATCCTCCTTTACTTCCCTAGCACCCCAGTACCCTTGACCTACCTCCTTTCCCTGCACCACATCTGCCCACACTTTTTCCCAGGCCTTTGTGCAGCTGTCAACAAGTCATCCTCAGACTCCTCCCCCGGCCTTTTCCTGACTCCCTTTCTCCTCAACTAACTCCATTTCCTCTTCCCTATGAACCTCTGCTACTACCACAGATACCTGAACGTTATTCACTTCCCTACACATATCATTCTCAACAACAGCCTCATTTTGATCATTCTTGAAATCACCTCGCTCCAAAACAGAAACTTCTTCCATCGACAAATTATCTCCCTGTATGAACTCTCGTAAGTCCTTCAAAATCTCTGCCTCCTCCCCATGCATCCCTGATGATCAGCAACAGACGCCGTACTATGTTCCTCTAATGCCACAGACGACACATTACCCTCACCTCCCATCTGCCCTTCCACCTGCTCCACCTCCTCGCTCCACGACTGACGCACCATGCCCTCCTGCCCGTCGTCCACACGTTGGTCTTCTGTCAGAATTGTTGAAACCTCCTTGGGTCTCACGTCCTCGTCCACACCTCGCCTCACTTCCGTCTTCCTTCGATTACAGTCCGCCGCCAGGTGTCCCTGCTGTCCGCATAACCGACAGGTTCGAACCTGCCCAACATATGTAACATACACCTGCGTGCGAAAACCAGTCATTATTACATAAGAAGGGATCTCCTGACGTAACGTCATCTTGACGGAATACGTCCCCTCCAACATCCAGCATAGGGCCCCTTCGCCCACCTGCCAACAGTTACTGCATGAACAATGCCATATTTCTGCATGGCTTCAGTAATGTCACACTCTCCCGCCTCAAAAGGCACATTCTTCAGCTTCACCCACTTGTAGGTGGCTGACACATCATGGACACATACCTCAAGGCCTGATAACACCACCAACCTCTTGTCCTGAAACGTATCCACGATCCTATGATACGCCGCCGAACACGCAAACTTCACAAACAGCCTCTCGCTCCATTGAGGGATATCCCGTATAATTCGGAATGGTCCACTCCCAGCACATCACGCAGAATCGCAGGTAGAACAATATCCGCGTTGGACGGGTACACTGCTCCCTGTAGAATCTCAATTCCAACAGTATTAACCCTCCTCCTGTAGCCCTCCGCCATGACAGTGAAAATAAAATTTCACGATGCGGCCACCAGAGGTCACGACGAGCACCCGCACACAACCAGGGCTGGGCGTTGAATGTGTTGCTTAACTTCGCTGATCGGACGAGAAGCGGTGCGTTCAACGTGGTATGGCCGTTGACTCTTTTAATAAGTAGTGTTATGAGTACAACTGTTGTAATGTTTAACAACAGTTATAACGCAAATAATTACTATCAGCAAATAATTAAAAATAGGTAATTAACGCTTACACAAACTATACGGAAAAAAATAAGAATGAATTAGGATGGTAGACAGCCACACTGAGATCCACCACTGAGAACCACCACTGAGAACCACCACTGAGAACCACCACTGTGGCGCTGAAGGTCACCAGTGATTATTTATAATTTCTTGCTTTTTCCTCTTAATCATGTGATATAATTTTTTTTTACGACAATGTGATGATTGAAATTAAATTAATAATCAGATATTTATAAACAATAACCATATTTATGTTTATTATATTGCCAGATGTATTACTTTTAATGTGGGATCGTTTGTGCCAAGTGTTGTTCAGTCTTTGCATTTAGTACAGTTATTATTATTAGTTATTATTAGTGTCTGGCAGGTCTTGATGGAGAGAAAAGATTGTCAAGATACACCAGTCAACACCAGATATTTTCCTTGTTGATTCACTCACAAACTGTTTTAAAAACACTCTAGACAAGAAGTCGCAAGACTTAAGATTTCAAGTGAAACATTTCAGACAATTTGAGTGAAATTTAAATCACTCGCTGTGATTACGTTTTTGTCAAGAAGTTTCTGTTAGTTACTTTCAAAGTTTGTTAGTGAACACATTGCACTTTAGAACAGCTTTTTCATGTTCATGAAATAATAACCAAATTGATTGATTGCCTTCAGCTTCAGCCTTTATATCTTCTTCCACGTGCTTGATTAATTTTTTCTGACAGGCAGCAGCACTACTCTACCCACTACTAGACATGTTCCAGACATGTCTTAAACATGTTCCAGACATGTTTTAAACATGTTCTAGACATTTTCATATTTTTTTCAATTTATATTTGGATTCATCTATTTAATTAATATTTTCCTGTTATTGAACCTTATAAAATGCAATGTTTAAAGTATAAGACTTCTATACATAATTACTATGGCACTTTCGTCAGCAATTATCATGACTTTTATTATTATTGACAATAGTTAAGAGTATATCATTATTTTAGAGAACATATAATTGAAGAATGGAAAATTGTGTTGCTGCAGTGTAGTAAAAATCTTTTAAGGCAGTTTATGGTTATATAATAACTAACAATAAGATAATAGCAACAGGCAAAAACAAAAACATGAGACAAACAATGACGTAGTAGTGAGGTTGCGTCATCAATCAGCCGGTCAGCTGTTGATGAGTGCATGTGTTACCTGTTTGTGTGTTTGTTTTAGATCATGTGTGTTATTTGTTCATATGTGTGCATTATGTTCATGCACATTTTTTATTCATGTTTACTTTATTCATTTTTGTTATAGGTTCATGTTCGTTCTCATTCATTTGCACTCTCTTCATGCGCACCTTACCTTCCAAGTGTATTCTTGTTTTTATGAGTGTGCTTTTCTGTATGTGTATTGCTCGTGTGTGTGTGTACTCACCTAGTTGTTGTTGCAGGGGTCGAGTCATAGCTCCTGGCCCCGCCTCTTCACTGGCCGCTACTAGATCACTTTTCCTGCTCCATGAGCTTTATCATACCGCTTCTTTAAGCTATGTATGGATCCTGCCTCAAGTACATCACTTCCCAGACTATTCCACTTCCTGATAACTCTGTGACTGAAGAAATACTTCCTAACATCCCTGTGATTCATCTGATTCTTCAACTTCCAATTGTGACCCCTTGTTGCTGTGTCCCATCTCTGGAACATCCTGTCTCTGTCCATCTTGTCGATTCCTTACAGTATTATATACGTCGTTATCATATCTTCCCTATCTCTCCTGTCCTCCAGGTGTATTTCCATTAATGTAAGTTGTTTTTCAGCAAGTAAGGTTCACCTTGTTACTGCCCTTCATAAGTCACAGTTCCTCAATTTTATTAAATTATGATTTTTATTTTCGTTTTATCAGCTTCAAATTATCAACGCTGATACATTCTACAAGAAGGACGACACAATATCAACACTGATACATTCTACAAGAAGGACGACACAATATCAACACTGATACATTCTACAAGAAGGACGACACAATATCAACACTGATACATTCCACAAGAAGGACGACACAATATCAACACTGATACATTCTACAAGAAGGACGACACAATATCAACACTGATACATTCTACAAGAAGGACGACACAATATCAACACTGATACATTCTACAAGAAGGACGACACAATATCAACGTTGATACATTCTACAAGAAGGACGACACAATATCAACACTGATACATTCCACAAGGAAGACGACACAATATCAACGCTGATACCTTCCACAAGATGGACGACACAATATCAACGCTGATACATTCCACAAGGAAGACGACACAATATCAACACTGATACATTCCACAAGATGGACGACACAATATCAACGCTGATACATTCTACAAGAAGAACGACACAATATCAACGCTGATACATTCTACAAGAAGGACGACACAATATCAACACTGATACATTCTACAAGAAGGACGACACAATATCAACGCTGATATATTCTACAAGAAAGACGACACAATATCAACACTGATACATTCCACAAGAAGGACGACACAATATCAACACTGATACATTCTACAAGAAGGACGACACAATATCAACGCTGATATATTCTACAAGAAGGACGACACAATATCAACACTGATACATTCCACAAGAAGGACGACACAATATCAACACTGATACATTCTACAAGAAGGACGACACAATATCAACGCTCATACATTCCACAAGGAAGACGACACAATATCAACGCTGATACATTCTACAAGAAAGACGACACAATATCAACGCTGATACATTCCACAAGAAGGACGACACAATATCAACACTGATACATTCTACAAGAAGGACGACACAATATCAACACTGATACATTCTACAAGAAGGACGACACAATATCAACGCTGATACATTCCACAAGAAGGACGACACAATATCAACGCTGATACATTCCACAAGAAGGACGACACAATATCAACACTGATACATTCCACAAGAAGGACGACACAATATCAACACTGATACATTCTACAAGAAGGACGACACAATATCAACGCTGATACATTCCACAAGAAGGACGACACAATATCAACGCTGATACATTCCACAAGGAAGACGACACAATATCAACGCTGACACATTCCACAAGGAAGACGACACAATATCAACGCTGATACATTCTACAAGAAAGACGACACAATATCAACGATGATACATTCCACAAGAAGGACGACACAATATCAACGCTGATACATTCTACAAGAAGGACGACACAATATCAACACTGATACATTCCACAAGAACGACACAATATCAACACTGATGCATTCTACAAGACGACACAAAATTTTTACAGATGAATCTCCCGCCAGCGTGGCTGTGACGAACTCTAGCTGTAGTCCCCTCAAAGCCGTCATCATGACTCACGACTAATGACACGATTGCAAACAAACAATAACACGGGTGGGTGTTGAACTTGTGGCTAGTGAATCGTAAAACTCCAGGCTAGAGCGTAAGCCACTGGGCCAGCTGGCTACAACAAGATTCATCCAACTAGTTATATTTAGACACCATAGAGAGGTTAGCACGGGCCCCACTGTGACCACATATGCAAGTTTTTACAAATGAATCTCTCGCTCTGGCGGGAGAATCATCTGTAAAAACATTTGTGGTCACAGTGGTGGCTGTACTAATCAAGACGACACAATATTAGCACTGATACATTCCACAAAAAAGAACGACGCAATATATGTTTAGACTTTTAAGCGTAAATTTGAAGTTTTTATGAAATTATTTTAAAAACTTGGAATCGTTGGATTCAGAGCAGTTACCAGAGAATGACGTTCATGATAAGCTTCAAACTTTGTATTCATGATCTTTATTTAAATTAAAATAAAAGCTTGGCTTTCACCTTGAGCTGTGTAATGTTATTAAGTAAATTGGTGTACCTGTAATACATAGAGAATTCTTCTGGTCGACTTCAAACTCTAAGCACTGGTGGATCTTTATTTGTGTTTGAAAGTCCAGATTTTATTAAAAAAATATCAAAGTTGACTTCATTAAAAAACACAAAATCAAATGGTTTTTTCCTTAGAGAATTGTAGAAAATTTTAAATGTAATAAATTGCAAAAACAAAATTGAAAAATATTGGAAACTCACGTTTTTAATTTTCTGGAGTTTAGTGAATTTTTAAATACTGTATTAGTAAACACCAGAGACATAACTACTAGTAAACACCAGAGACATAACTACTAGTAAACACCAGAGACATAACTACTAGTAAACACCAGAGACATAACTACTAGTAAACACCAGAGACATAACTACTAGTAAACACCAGAGACATAACTACTAGTAAACACCAGAGACATAACTACTAGTAAACACCAGAGACATAACTACTAGTAAACACCAGAGACATAACTACTAGTAAACACCAGAGACATAACTACTAGTAAACACCAGAGACATAACTACTAGTAAACACCAGAGACATAACTCTACTAGCAAACACCAGAATTATCACAGTACTAGCAAACACCAGAGTCATCACTGTACTAGTAAGCACCAGAGTCATCACTGTACTAGTAAACACCAGAGTCATCACTGTACTAGTAAACACCAGAGTCATCACTGTACTAGTAAACACCAGAGTCATCACTGTACTAGTAAACACCAGAGTCATCACTCTACTAGTAAACACCAGAGTCATCACTCTACTAGTAAACACCAGAGTCATCACTCTACTATTAGACACCAGAGTCATCACTCTACTAACAGTCTCCTGGTAACAATCCTTCCAGTAATATTCTTCCAATAACGTCCAGTCTTATACACTTGAATCCTACCAACAGAATCCTAAGAAAAGAATCCTGTCAATAATTCTTCTATCAGGTATTTACCAAACAGGTTACATACAGTGTTATTAACTCTGGTGTAGCAGACAAACTTTATACACATCACAACACAACGATGGTGGTGAAAAAAAACCCATAATATTAAAGAGAAAATTTCATCTATGAAACCAGCTTCTTCATTCAATAGTTCCTTTCTACAACTGTCTTTTTCATTACATACTGGCTCTGTGCCATATATTTCTGCAACACAGTGCACCACAACATTCAGTGTGCAAGCTATGTTAACATTCATACATCACAGTACATAACAACTGTATGAGAGACAGTAGCACACAGTGGTACTGGCCAGGTTGTGGCAGCCACCACCAACACAGTGGTACTGGCCAGGTTGTGGCGGCCACCACCAACACAGTGGTACTGGCCAGGTTGTGGCAGCCACCACCAACACAGTGGTACTGGCCAGGTTGTGGCAGCCACCACCAACACAGTGGTACTGGCCAGGTTGTGGCAGCCACCACCAACACAGTGGTACTGGCCAGGTTGTGGCAGCCACCACCAACACAGTGGTACTGGCCAGGTTGTGGCAGCCACCACCAACACAGTGGTACTGGCCAGGTTGTGGCAGCCACCACCAACACAGTGGTACTGGCCAGGTTGTGGCAGCCAATACCAACACACAGTGGTACTGGCCAGGTTGTGGCAGCCACCACCAACACAGTGGTACTGGCCAGGTTGTTGCAGCCACCACCAACACAGTGGTACTAGCCAGGTTGTGGCACCCACCACCAAAATTCTTATTGTCAAGAGATCGAATCATCCAAGTTGACAGTTTTTATTTTCATTACAGTTTTTTTCTTTTGCGTCTGTGGTGGTGAATTTTTTTTCATTAATGAAGAGGTGAGAGCAGTGTATATGTGAGGTAAGGAAATATACGGATCATGTGTAAATACTCAAATAAATATGTGAAGAACACATATATAAAAAAAGCAGCACTTCGGTAGATTTATAGGTTGTGTGATGTATGATCTCACTAAACTTTGGTCAAAAGACAATATATACAATGCAACCATCATGCAGACCAGATGTCACTGTAAACAGAGCTTTATTAACATACTATGTTAAAACTCAGTACACACACACACACACACACACACACACACACATCACACACACACACACACACACACACCACACACACACACACACACACACACACACACACACAATTGGTCCAGCAATTGGCTCCTGGAGTTCAACCCCACCAAGTCATGAAGATTGGGAAGGGCAAAGAAGACCGTAGACGGAGTACAGTCAAGGGGGGCCAGAGACTACAAACCTCAATCAAGGAAAAAGATCTTGGGGTGAGTATAACACAAGGCACATCTCCTGAGGCGCACATCAACCAAATAACTGCTGCAGCATATGGGCGCCTAGCTAACCTAAGAACAGCATTCCGACATCTTAATAAAGAATCGTTCAGGACCCTGTACACTGTGTACGTTAGGCTCATAGTGGAGTATGCAGCACCAGTTTGGAACCCACATCTAGCCAAGCACGTAAAGAAGCTAGAGGATAGGTTAATTAAGGGAAATCGACCTGACGACACTGGAGAACAGGAGAGATAGGGAGGACATGATAACTACATATAAGATACTGAGAGGAATAGACAAGGTGGACAGAGACAGCATGTTCCAGAGATGGGACACAGCAACAAGGGGACACAGTTGGAAGTTGAAGACTCAAATGAATCACAGGGATGTTAGGAACTATGTCTTCAGTCATAGAGTAGTCGGGAAGTGGAATAGCTTGGGAAGCGATATAGTGGAAGCAGGTTCCATACATAGCTTTAAGGAGAGGTATGATAACGCTAATGGAGCAGGAAGCGTGACCCAGTAGCGGCCAGTGAAGAGGCGGGGCCAGGAGCTATGACTCGAACCCAGCAACCATAACTAGGTGAGTACACACACACACACACACACACACACACACACACACAAACAAACCGAATAAGTAAAATTAGTCAATTAGCAAGAACTTATTTAAAATTAAGTCTAAAAATTTTCTTATACGTTTAAATTTTTTTTTTCATTGATGTTAATGTAAAAATTAATAATTTTGTACCAAAGGAACCTTAGCAAACTTACCTAACTATATTACAACTAGAGCAATTTAATTTAGCCCAATCAAACTAAATATGTTTAAGATAAGTTTACAATAATTTAATGAACAAACACAATGAAATATACATTTATCGTTAAGTTCTGAATGATTTTTGGGTAATTATTTCATACACAAATTTTCGCTTGCCGTATTCAGAAAGAAGAGCGTTGCTATTTAAGCCAAAATCGCAGGTTTTACCTATTCGGCACGACATATATATATATATATATATATATATATATATATATATATATATATATATATATATATATATATATATCAGACTGTTAGAGGACACATGGGCTAGTAAGAGTATAGGCAATGTGGTAGAAGATGTATGGGTATATATGTGTGATATATATATATATATATATATATATATATATATATATATATATATATATATATATATATATATATATATATATATATATATATATATATATATATATATATATATATATATATATAAAGATCACAGTAAACAGGTGATATCAAAATATGCAAGACAACCACTATGAAAAATAGAAGAATTCAAGCGCTTTCGTGACTACTCACATTATCAAGGAACTATAAAGGAAACATGACAAGAAGGCTTATAAAGGGGCAGAATACACCTCACAGTCACATCACACTAACAAAGACTACACCTCACAGTAGCGTAACAACGCACGACTCTGGTCCTTTCTTATGTTCCTCTTCACAGAGTCGTGCGTTGTTACGCTACTGTGAGGTGTATGCTGCCCTTTATAAGCCTTCTTGTCATGTTTCCTTTATAGTTCCTTGATAATGTGAGTAGTCACGAAAGCGCTTGGAATTCTTCTATTTTTTCATAGTGGTTGTCTTCATATATATATATATATATATATATATATATATATATATATATATATATATATATATATATATATATATATATATATATATATATATATATATATATACAGTGGACCCTCGGTTAACGAATACCCCGGAAATCGTGCAATTATGTAAGTATAATTTTGTAAGTTCTTGTGGAAGTGTATTTTTGGGGGTCTGAAATAGACTAACCTACGTGAAATTTTTCCTTAAGGGAGTAAATTCGTTCGGTAATGGCACTTGAGCAGACTTCAGGAGTGAAGTTTTTACGAAACTCGGGGGTCCACTGTATATACATATATATATATATATATATATATATATATATATATATATATATATATATATATATATATATATATATATATATATATATATATATATATATACATACAAGGGCGCATATATGCATGCATTTGCAAATAATTCCATTTGCGACCTTCAAATTCGTTAACGAAACACGAGAAACAGAGATTATTATAAATTTGTTACAGTTTTCATGGATTAGATTTAGTGATTCCCATATGACACTCATTCATACCCAACAATACCTAAACATTTCACTAAGCCATACACAATAAAATGAACACATGACACTCATACACGTGACATGTGAACACATGACATTCACGTGACATGTGACACTCATACACAATAATAATTAATCCTTAGTAGTGTACAATCTGCCAGAGAAACGCAAAATGGCGGCGGTCACCCCCCACCC
>WNWK01024068.1:0-30231 GCA_009830355.1 Cherax destructor | reverse complement strand
ATCACCTATATGATAACAAAATTCCTACTGTCAAACTACGGTAGGACGCCGGGAACATTTTTCCCCACGCCCTCCCATACAGCACACCATTCCTGCTAATCGTTATATAGAAGTGCGCCGCCATAGCCCTGATCCTCACTTCATCCCTTTCTTCCCTTAAGTCCCAGGACACCTGTAAATAATCTGCAACCAAGTACATTACCGCTCTTCTTACCTCATCATTAACTATCTCTCAACGTTGACAAACCAAAGCTCCTCACCGCCCTTATGACCCTCCCAAACCATATCCTCACATGACCCAATCCATTACAAAAATATACCCCCATAAAAATCGCTGCCTCACATATATTCCCAACAACCAATCTTGCAATGATATAAGTCCCATTTCCCCCCCCCCCCGCTTCACAGGCATCATAACTACCTCCCTATTGAGCCAGTGCCTCCCAAATCCCCATACATACCTAAGAACTCGCTCTTGTAACCTGCTGATTTCCCTACCAGCTAACGGAAACACCGCTGCTACGTGCCACAGCTTGCTATATATTAAAACATTCACTACGATAACCCTCTGTAATAAAGTTACCTCACTAGGCTTCCACCCCACCATTCTCTTAATAGCTGACCCAACCACTGCAACTGTGCTTTCCTCCCTCTCCTTTTCTAAAACAGTACAATAAATCACACCACAAATCTTTAAACTACCAACAACCGACCATCCATACCTTTTCTCCAGTGCACCCCCCACCCACGAACTTACCTCCAGCAATTTTGATTTCATTCTATTAACCCTCAACCCCATAGCACTACCAACCACACTAAAAATTCTGCCCACATTTCGCAACCCTTCTTCGTCCCCAACTAATATAGTGGTGTCGTCTACATATCCTATAATACTCGCGTCATTTCCCGTTCCTACCACCTTCTCCCTGACACCTTCTGATATTAGCCTGTAGAACGGGTCCTACACACACGTGAACAGGATCTGTGACAAGGGACAACCCTGCTGCAAACCCCGTTCCATGCACACTGCCTCATCCACTCTCCCATTACCCTGCACTCTCACACTTGCTCCCCTATACAAAGTGCCCACCCATTTAAGAATTTCTTCACTGAACCCTTGTTTTTGCATTACAGACACCAGCATTCCTCTTGCCACACTGTCATATGCTCGCACCCAGTCCACCCCTAAAACTCCTCCCCTGTCCCTAGCCTCTATAAAATCCCTTATCCGCTTGTGTCCCGCTCTCATGCATCTGCTAGGCATTCCATATTGCCCTTCTGCTATACCCTTGCTCAATACCTTTTTTAATCCTATTTCCCAATATCCTAGCAAATATCTTATAATCTACACATAATAAGGTGATTGCTCTGTAATCATTGACTGTTGTTACTACCTTCCCTTTCGGCACCAGAACCATAACCTCCACATGTTGATCCCACCCATGAGCTCGTTAGTTTTCATACTATTGAAAAGGCACACCAGACATTCCCTTAACACCTCCCAATTACTCTTGTAAAATATACCTGGCGCTTTCCCCTCCTGCATCCCTCTAACTGCCTACTATACCTATTCCTCTGTTATTTCCCCTTCCAAATCCTCTCTACTTTCTTCCTCTATCCTAGGCACTATTCCCTCCAACACTATGTCCCTATCCCACGCTCTTCCCTCCCTGCAAGATAAATATTGATTGAACCATTTCTCGACATAAAAACTCATTCCCTCTGGTGAACATATGACTTGCCCCTTCCTATATCCCTCCAAATCCTCTTCAACATGCAAAGACAAAATGGTCATATCCCTTCTACATTTTTGGAACTTACATAAAACTGTCAGCGACGGTTTGTCACAACAAAGTATATCCTCTACCCCCCCTCCTCCATGACTCTTAAAGCCAGAGCCCATCAACGCTTCTATGATGGCATAATTGCAAGTATAACGGCACTAACGCACGTAGAACCCAGAATACCTGGAGTATACCTGGAGAGAGTCCCAGGGGTCAACGCCCCCGCGGCCCGGTTTGTGACCAGGCCTCATGTTGGATCAGAGCCTGATCAACCAGGCTGTTACTGCTGGCCGCATGCAGTCCAACGTACGAACCATAGCCTGGCTGGCCATGTACCGACTTTAGGTGCCTGTCCAGTGCCTGCTTGAAGACAGCCAGGGGTTTGTTGGTAATCCCTCTGATATATGCTGGGAGGCAGTTGAACAGTCTTGGGCCCCTGACACTTATTGTGTTGTCTCTCAACCTGCCTAGTGACACCCCTGCTTTTCATTGGGGGGATGTTACATCGCCTGCCGAGTCTTTTGCTTCTGTAGGGAGTGACTCTCGTGTGCAAGTTTGGTACTAATCCCTCGAGAATTTTCAACGTGTATATAATAATGTATCTCTCCCGCCTGCATTCAAGAGAGTACAGGTTTAGGAACTTCAAGCGTTCCCAGCAATTGAGGTGCTTTATCGCAGTTATGCGTGCCATGAAGATTCTCTGCACACTTTCTAGATCAGCAATTTCACCTGCCTTGAAAGGTGCAGTTAGTGTGCAGCAATATTCCAGCTAAGATAGAACAAGGGACCTGAAAAGTGTCAACATGGGCTTGGCATGCCTGGTTTTGAAGGTTCTCATTATCCATCCTGTCATTTTTCTAGCAGATGCGATTGCTACGGTGTTATGGTTCTTGAAGGTGAGATCCTCTGACATTATCACTCCCAGGTCTTTGACATTAGTTTTTCGCTCTAGTGTGTGGATGGAATTAGTTTTGTACTCCGATGAGATTTTAATTTCCTCACGTTTTCCATATCTGAGTAATTGAAATTTCTCATCATTGAACTTCATATTGTTTTCTGCAGCCCATTTAAAGATTTGGTTTATGTCTGCTTGGAGTCTTGCAGTGTCTTCAACGGTGGACACTCATACAGATTCGGGTGTCATCTGCAAACGAAGACAAGGCACTGTGGCTTATATCTCTGTCTGTGTCCGATATGAGGATGAGGAACAGGATGGGAGAAAGTACTGTGCCTTGTGGAACAGAGCTTTTCACTGTAGCCGCATCAGACTTTACTCTGTTGACTACTACTCTTTGAGTTCTAATTGTTAGGAAATTATAGATCTATCTGCCAACTTTTCCTGTGATTCCCTTATCACGCATTTTGTGTGCTATTACACCATGGTCACACTTGTCAAAGGCATTTGCAAAGTCTGTGTATATAACATCTGCATTCTGTTAGTCTTCTACAGCATCCAGAACCTTGTCGTAGTGGTCCAGTAGTTGGGACAGACAGGAGCGACTTGCTCTAAACCCATGCTGCCCTGGGATGTGTAATTGATGGGTATCTAGATGATTGGCGATCTTGCTTCTTAGAACCCTTTCAAAGATTTTTATGATATGGGACGTTAGCGCTATTGGTCTGTAGTTCTTAGCTATTGTTTTACTGCCCCCTTTGTGGAGTGGGGCTATGTCTGTTGTTTTTAGTAACTGCGGGACGACCCCAGTGTCCATGCTCCCTCTCCACAGGATGTTAAAAGCACGTGATAGGGGCTTCTTGCAGTTCTTGATGAACACGGAGTTCCATGAGTCTGGGCCTGGAGCGGAGTGCATGGGCATGTCATTTATTGTCTTTTCGAAGTCATTTGGCGTCAGGGTAATGTCAGATAGGCATGCGTCTGCCAAGTTCTGTGGCACTCTCATAAAAAAATCATTTAGGTCTTCAACTTTCAGTGTGGTTAGCGGCTCGCTAAAAACTGAGTCATACTGGGACTTTAGTAACTCACTCTTTTCCTTGCTGTCATCTGTGTAGGACCCATCCCGTCTAAGTAGAGGCCCAATATTGGATGTTGTTCTTGACTTTGATTTGACATAAGAAAAGAAATACTTTGGGTTTCTTTCAATTTCATTTATGGCTTTTAGTTCTTCCCGCATTTCTTGATTCCTGTAAGATTCCTTTAGTTTTAATTCGATGTTTGCTCTTTCTCTGACCAGTGTCTCCCTACGTATTACAGTTATATTGGCTTCTTGTAGCCGCTCCATTATTCTTTGCCTTCGCCTGTATAGGGAGCGCCTCTCCCTTTCTAGTTTACATCTTCTCCTTTTCCTTAAGGGAATTTGCCTTGAGCAAACCTCAAGTGCCACAGTGTTAATTTGTTCTAGACATAGGTTAGGATCCGTGATGCTTAGGCTATCTTCCCAGTTTATATCATTTAGGAATTGGTTTACTTGGTCCCACCTTATGTTTTTGTTATTGAAGTTGAATTTGGAGAAAACTCCCTCGAGGCTGATCACATTTTGTTGATCTGGGACTCCCCGCATACATGTCTGGACCTCTGTTATGTTGTGATCTGAGTATATTGTTTTTGATATGATGACATTTCGTATCAGATCATCATTGTTGGTGAAGATGAGGTCCAGCGTATTCTCTAATCGTGTAGGCTCTACTTTTTGCTGGTTTAAGGTGAATTTGGTGCAGGGATTTAAAAGTTCATGTGTGTGCGAGTTTTCATCTGAGCTGCCTCCTGGTGTTATCTCTGCTACCACATTGTTTGCAATATTCCTCCATTTTAGGTGCCTTAGGTTGAAATCCCCCAGGAGTAAGATGTTGGGGGCAGGAGCTGGAAGATTTTCCAGACAGTGGTCAATTTTCAGAAGCTGTTCCTGGAATTGTTGGAACGTTGCATCCGGAGGCTTGTATACAACCACAATGAACAGGTTTTGATTCTCGATCTTTATTGCTAATACTTCAACTACATCACTTGAATCATTTAGTAGTTCTGAAGATATAAGTGACTCTGTGATATACAGGCCAACCCCCCCTCCCGTTTTTGCCTGTTCACTCTGTCACATCTGTATAGGTTGTAGCCCGGGATCCATATTTCATTGTCCAAGTGATCTCTTATGTGGGTCTCTGTGAAAGCCGCAAACATAGCATTTGACTCTGTAAGCAGTCCACGAATGTAAGGTACCTTGTTGTTTGTTGCTGGCTTTAGACCCTGTATATTTGCAGAGATGAATGTCGTTGGATTGGTGGTATTGGTGGTATGGGGGAAGAGTCTTTTTTTCCTGGCACTAATATCTGTTGTGTTGGAGTGGAGGCCATTGACTGTGATTCCACTCCAGAAATGATTGCAGTTGGTGTACGATTTCTGTCATTTCCTGCCAGCTTTTTTTCCTTCCTGGCACTAAAAAACCTCTCTCTCTGGAGTGGCTGTGGGTACCCAGGTTTTGCCATGGTCTGGATGTTCTGTGTCGTCTTGTACCCTTTAGGTGGTATGCCTGGCAATATAGGTTATAGAACTTTCTTTCCTGAACTGATGAGTGGCACATTTCAGGGTGGAAAAGCTTACAGGATGGGAGGTTGCATTTTCCTGTTTTCATATGTGCATGGCATTTTCTGGGGTGATCATATTTGCATATCCTATCGAATTTCCCAGATATTCCATGCCTGCAGATACCAAGTGCATAATATTCACATAGGCCTGGTTTCTGTTTGCCCTGTTTTTTTGTGACTGTTCCCCATTGTATTCCCTATTGGTGCATGTGTTCCTGTCTCGTTTTTATCTTCGGCACTATTGCTAACAATGGAGCCTTCATCAGTTTCTGGTAATTTATCTTCAGTATTTCCCGGGGCATTCACCTGTTTACTATCTACCGTGGTATTGCTAGTTTGTAACATTGGTTTTTGTGAGTCCTTGTCTACACCTGTTTCCCCATTAGAGCTCCTGTCCCCCTTCAGGTCACTATCATTTATTTCTCCATTCTTACAGTTACTGTCTACCAGGGCAACATCTGTACCAGGGGCAATAGCACCATCTGGCCCAGATTTTTTACTTTCCCAACTGTTATAGAATGCTGTCATGTTTTTTATGAAGGCCGGTTTGATGTTGTCATCTTTTAATATCAATGTGATTTTATTCCACAATTCGGTCTCATTTGGGCATACCCAAAAACACTTCCCTTGTTTAATATCTCTTGTAGTTGATTCTTGAATGCCTGCACAAGGAGCGTGGCAGCATTTACCACAGAAGTTGCATGTAATCCATCCAGTGGAACGTTTGTTTGTTTGGTTGCATAATACACAGGGTTTCATGATTGATTTTGTTGGTTGTTTTACTGTATATTCTACTGATAGCTTCCCTTAAGTGGCGATCCGTCTATTTGTATTGTATCTATTTTATTTGCAAGTGTAAGTGTTTGGGACAATCTTACCACTTTAAGTTATTGAATGACCCAAGAATGTCAACAGTGAGACCAACAACTCGAAAAATTGCCGATCAAAGTTATGGCTGCCATTCAAACCCAAAGCACAGCCCACTGCCAGACGAACAAGTACCCCAAGCTCTGAGCAAATATAGCTTCTCCGTCTTAACTACAACAAGTCCTGTACTACTATGAGACCTAATAACAGAAGAAGCAACAACAAGAACAGCAAGAAATCACCTAGAAATCGACTATTCCAATTGACTACCCAGCAGGACTCCGGTGCCTCATCCACACCCCTCACCACCACCCAAGGCGACTCATCAACAACAACAACAAACATGGCTGACTCTCCCCCATTCTCCTCAAACACCACCAAAGGCGACGAGACAGTGTCAACACCAAACAAGACCGACTCTCCTTCACACCACACTACCTTCGTAGGATTTGACACAGCTGAAACTCCTTCAGGTATGACAAACGATACTGAAACATCACCACCCTAACAGTGGATAATATGAATCTTCGTACAGAAAATATGAATCTTCATACAACACTAAAGAAACACGAATCTAAGTTAGCCCAACTTGAAAGCAAGATCCTCAGCTTTGAACAGAATTTTACGTCATCTGGAATGGCTGATTTTGGCAAGACCCTCCAAAGAGTCATAGCCAGCCATACAGAACAAATAACATCCCTAAACACGAAGGTTGAAGATGCTGTCAAGGACTGGAAGATCAACATGGATACATAGCTGAACGAATATTTTACTAACCAAAAAGATAAAACTGAGCAAGATAGTGTTATCCGACTCGGTAATTATTAGCAGTTCACTCTTTCCAAGTGAAATAAACCATGCCAACTGCAAAGATACAAATCTTCAGATCATAAAAGACCACTTACAGGTAATATTTTCAGTGTCAGAGATAAAAGAAACGCGATTACTAGGTAACCAAGGTAGAAAACAAAGTGTTATGCATAGATTTCACACACAAGACAGGAAAAAAGATCTAATAAGTACATCTATTAAAGCAAAAAAAGATGTTTACATAAATAAGCGTCTCACACAAAAAAGTCAGAACCTCCTGTACAGAGTAAGAAAACTTAAACGTGAGAATAATGACAAAATCCACCAGTGCTTCACACGGGATGGAAAAATTCTAGAAAGGAAAACAAGTGTAGGCCGTGTTTACTATATCACAAATGAAAATGAACTGTTCAACTTCCTTCGAGATGCTAATCTTACAGTCTGACTAACCTCAGTAACCAAATCCTTACCTACCTACCTGGAGTCTACCTGGAGGGCATTCCGGGGATTGACGTCCCCACGGCCCGGTCTACGACCAGGCCTCCCGGTGGATCAGGGCCTGATCAACGAGGCTGTTACTGCTGGCTGCACGTAGTCCAACGTACGAACCACAGCCCGGCTGATCTGGCACTGACTTTAGGTATCTGTCCAGCTCCCTCTTGAAGGCAACCAGAGTTTTACTGGTAATGCCCCTAAGTGCTGGTGGGAGGCTGTTGAACAGTCTTGGGCCCCGGACACTTATTGTGTTTTCTCTTAGTGTACCAGTGGCTCCCTTACTTTTCACTGAGGGTACGTTGCACCGTCTGCCAAGTCTTTTGCTTTCGTATGGAGTGATTTTTGTGTGCATATTAGAGACCAGTCCCTCCAGAATCTCCCAGGTGTAGATTATGATATATATCTCTCGTCTGCGCTCCAGTGAATATAAGTCTAGTGCTTGTAGGCGTCCCCAGTAGTTAAGGTGTTTGATGGAACTTGTACGTGCAGTAAAGGTTCTCTGTACATTCTCTAGATCTGCAATTTCACCTGCCTTGAATGGGGATGTTAATGTACAGCAGTATTCTAGCCTAGAGAGAACAAGTGATATAAAAAGGATCATCATTGGCTTGGCATCTCTTGTCTTGAATGTTCTCATTATCCATCCTAGCAGTTGTAATAGTGGCATTGTTGTGGTCCTTGAAGGTGAGATCTTCGGACATTACCACACCCAGGTCCTTCACATTACTACGTTAGTGCAAGTTATTTCCATTATTGTGCTAGTCCCTATACTATCACTTCCCGGATAGTAACTGTTACCTCACTATCTCAAATTTCTCACACATTTGATTGTGTGACTTATTTTTTATTTCTTGTATTAGAGCAACTTTCTCATTGTATATGTCACTTATTTTGTATTTCTTGTATTAGAAGCAACTACCTCATTATATATATATAGTATATATTTTTTCTTTAATTGCAATTATTTGCTATATATTTTTTTAAATACATATTTACCTTTTGCCATTTTCCAACCTTAACTCTATTTACAGTATTATTAATCACTTTATTTGCTTAAAATTTGAATAAAACCATTTTACTATTAATCCATTTTACTTTGTAAAATTTATCTCTACATTCTCTTAAAATAGTTCTTTACATTCACTTACCTCTTATTGCCTTTTATAAATTCTAAAGTTTCAACCAGTGCAATATTGAATCCAAATAATTGTTCCAAAACAATTTAATACTAGTCATAGTAACTATTCCAACCATTTCATTAGCCAGTTCAATTAGTAAATCATCAACATTGTACAAATATTCTATATCTCTGTGAAAAATTGTTCAAAATTGTATTAATCCAATAGTTAGTAAGAATAATTAATCTAGTATCATATTATTAAATTTAGCGTAATCCATTGTTCTCAAGTCTAGTTATAGAATCACACTAAATCTTATGATTACAGGCATTGATCCTGACATCAACCTATTATTAAATGACTTACATGATTCCAACAGCAACTGTAATTATTACACAGCAGATCAAGCAAAGACATTACTCAGAGCCAACAATAACATAACTATCTTCAATTACAATGTTAGATCTTTGAGCAAACATTATGATGACCTCACAGCACTACTCCAATCCCTACAGACCAATATGTCAATCATCACACTCACTGAGACCTGGCTAAAGCCTGATACTACAGATGTCTATGCCATCCCAGGTTACACAGCCATTCACAACTGTAGGACAGACCAGCGAGGGGGTGGAATAGCTATATATTACTCGGAACAACTTGAATGTATCAATAACTCTTGCACAAGGGATGAGCATGGAGAATATATTATAGCTAAATTTAAATCAAAAGATCTGCAAAAAACCCTCACAGTGATAAACATCTACAGATTACCACAGTCAAACATTCACCACTTTAGTGAAAAATTAGGAAACCTGATAACTGATGCACACATGAACAAAGATCATTTGCTGCTCTCAGGAGATTTCAACATAAATCTCCTACATGACCAGGACCCACAGGTAACTGAATTCACAAACACTATGAGCAACTGCTTATTACTACCAACAATATCAAAACCTTTAAGAACCTCTGAGACTAGTATCACATTATTAGACTACTTCTGGACTAACACCATATCCCCTCTAAAATCAGGCATAATCACAGACAACACCACAGACCACTACCCTACCTTTCTCATAACCAACCTAGGTAAATTGCCCCAAGATATTACAAAAGTTACCTTCAGACTACAGAACGAGTCAGCTGTTTATAAATTTATATCAACTATGATTAACATCGACTGGCATAATGATATTAATGAATGTATAAAGAACTTCCTTAAAAAAAACACTACCTCTATAATAAACATTGCCTTAAAAAACTAAACAGATCATAGCTAAGAGACTTAACAGTCCCTGGCTAACACCCAGCATCCTTAAATCTATTAACAAAAAACACCAATATACACTATTCTTAGCTCCAACCAACCCAATAGAAGTCTCGCTTATCATCAACAAACTTAAAAATAAGGCAGGAGACATAAATAGCTTACCACCTTTTATATACAAAAAAGCTTCCCAGGTACTGTCACCAATTATTGCAGCATTCTTCAACAAATCCATTGAATCCTCCACCTTCCCATCAATTCTCAAAATAGCGAGGGTCACCCCGATCCACAAGCAGACTTGAATGATTATAGACCAATATCTAATTTACCTCTACTCTAAAATCTTTGAGAAATTAATTCATAGGCAGATCTATTCCTACCTCGTCTCACACAACATAATCAACCCCTGTCAGTTTGGATTCAGGACAAACAAAAACACTAATGATGTTATTATACACATGCTAGAGCTTATATACACCGCTCTTGAGAAGAGAGAATTCCCAATGGAATCTTCATTGATTTACGTAAAGCTTTTTGATACAGTCGACTATGACTTACTGCTCACAAAATTAGCACACTATGGTATAAGAGGGCACTCACACAACTACCTAAAATAATACATTAGTAATAGAAGCCAATATGTGTACACAAATGGAGCTAACTCTTTTACGCAACAAATTAAAGTCGGTGTCCCTCAAGGAAGTGTCCTGGGACCACTCCTCTTCCTCATTTACATCAATGACCTACCGAATGCATCACAATTACTCAAACCCATATTATTTACAGATGACACTACATATGTCTTCTCTCACCCAAACCCAGTCATACTGGCCAACACTGTAAATGCTGAATTACAGAAAATATCTACCTGGATGAAAACTAATAAGCTTACTCTCAATACTGACAAAACCTATTTCATTCAGTTTGGAAACAGAGCTTCTAATATCCCACTTAATATAACGCTAAATGGATCACCCATCACAAGACTCACAGAGGAAAATTCCTAGGAATCCACCTTGACAGTAGCCTTAAATTCCAAACACACATACAACAAATTTCCAAAAAAATCTCAAAGACAGTAGGCATACTATCAAAGATAAACTATTATGTGCCTCAATCAGCTCTCCTTGCTCTGTATCATTCACTCATCTACCCTTATCTCACCTATGGAATTTGTACATGTTTATCAACAACATTAAGTCACCTTAGACCACTCATAACCCAGCAAAAGGCTGCAGTCAGAATGTTAACAAATTCCCACTCTAGACAGCATACTCCACAAATATTCGAAAGTCTAAAACTACTCACTGTAAAGAACATTCACACTTATTCTTGTGCCTACTACATACATAGAACTCTACACTCAAATATAAACCCTACGCTCAAAATTCTACCAACTTTAACAGGACCCATGACCATAACACAAGACACAGATCACTTTTTGATATACCCAGAGTCCATATCACCCTGTGTAAAAACTCTATGCACATAAAGGGCCCCAAAATCTGGAATTCATTACCAGAAAATATTAAAACAACCTTGACTGAACATCAATTTAAGACTCTTCTCAAAAACCACTTACTCACCCTAAACTAAATATACTCTTATTGTAAACTACTTTCAACAATGCTCAGTGTTATTTACCCATAATAAAAGTGCTATATTTACTATTGATATAACCATCTTGCAAAACACCTTGACAAATGTAATATCCTCAGATTGTAATTTAAGTAAACTTATTATCTGCTAAAAACACATGTTAATGTTTAACTATAACAAAATCATTCTATTTCTCTAGTATTAAGTAGTCAATAAATCATTAGATTAAGTCTGCTCATAATGCCATGACATAATAGTGGCTCTCCTTGCTCCTCAATTCTAAATTGTAATTACAAAATCTCGATGTAAACTTGCAAAGAAATAAAATTTACTTTACTTTACTTTACTTTACTTTACTTTACCATCTATCCTAGCCTCCCCTTTATAATACTCCCTAATATTCAGCTTCGCCTTCACAGACCACCACTTAGTTATATCTGACTCTCTCTTCCCATCGGTCCATAATGCCTTCCACCTATCAGCAAATCCCATACTACATCCTTCTCCCTTCAAAAGTTTAACATTTATATTCCAATAACTGGAAAAAGTTCTTACCACGCCCTGCCAGTCTAAATCCACTATCACTCCCTTGTGATCCGAGAATCCGACATCAAGATTATGCACTCTCTCCACAGTTAGTTTGATATCTTTATTATGCACCCCATACCCATCCTGTGGGCGGTAGTGAAAAGATTACAGAGGTAATAATGGGTCCAGGGACTGGACCTCAAAGTTTGATAGCTGAGCAAGTTACAAAGGTAATGAACTCAGATGGTCACAATCATGACAAGTTACAAAGGTATTTGCAGATTACAGAGGTATATATAGGGTCCAGAGACTGGGCCCCAAAGTTTTGATAGCTGAACAAGGTACAATGGTAATTAATTCACTAGTTACAAGGTAATGAATCATGTAAGTAAATTTACTTACGTCTGTACATGGTTGCACTCATGAACAAATTATAAAGCAATGAGCAATCTATTAGTCTACACCCAGCCACAACTGTAATGAGTTATTGGTGCAAATTTTAATTGTTGGGTCCCCACACACACATATACATATACACATACATATATACACATACACACGCATACATGTATATACATACACACATACACATACACACATGTACATACACACACACACACACACACGTGTCAATGCTTTATTTACAGGGAGCAAAGTCAGGGTATTTTTCCAGAATGGTCTGTAATATACCACTGTGGATAAAATACTTTGACATATCTTGAACATTTCTGAATGAGTTGTCTCTGAATTCATTAATTTTATCGCACTCCAGTACATAATGACGCAGGGTGTGACAATAATCCAACTGACAAAGTTTACATTTTGTTTGGTCTACATCTGGTGGTGGTGATTTAACCTGCCAAAGATACTTGTAACCCAGCCGGAGGCGGGCGGTAGTGACATCCAAGAGTCTGCTTATTTTGTTGGATGCACCATAGACATGTGGCTCCTCCTGCATGATAGAATGATGATAGATGGACTGACTGGTGTCAAACTCCCTGAGTCTTAAGTCAATAAAATTCAGTTGAAGTTCTTTTCGTATTATTGTTCTCAAACTGCTAACTGAAAAGCCAAGATTGTAATCTATCCCCTCTTTGAAAGCATAAAACTTAGCCAATTTATCAGTTCTATCATGCATCTGAAGACCAATGTGAGATGGAATCCACAGCATGTGCACTCTGACTCTACTATCCAGAATCCTACCATACCTGTGCCTGGCTTCTGACACGTGCATGCTACAAGTTATACTTGATGAGTTGAGAGCATTTATGGATGACAGAGAATCAGTTACAATTAGAGAGTTAACCTTAGATACATGGACGCATTTGAGTGCAAGGAGTATGGCAAACAGTTCTGTCTGAAGGGTAGAGGCCCAGTTATTGATGCGTGCTCCAATTTCTTTAAGAGAGCCATCACTCTGTATGACAACAGCAGCACTACCAGCTGCACCAGTGGATTGGTGAACAGAACCATCAACGTAAATAATTTGTGAGAGAGTGTACTGTTTGGCTAAATTATCAATACAGTTTAAGGCATCATGTTTGGCTTCAAGGCGAAGCTTTGGTTGTGATTTAAGAAGTAGTTTGGGGAGAAATGGAGGGATGGTAGTTTGGAATGGGGTAATATTCCATGGAGCGGAGAAGTGCCGCTGTTGCCTTACTTGCCACAGATCATGTATCTGATTCATGCGGAGGTCGGTTCCAGTTTTTCGATCCATCTGGAGGGATGTTCACCAGTGCTGAGGAAAGTTTGGAGGGCTTCTGTGCATGGGTTTGAATGGGCTTGCCTGAGCATGTTAACCCAATTAGGATATTTCTTTCAGTAACACGATCTCTGATGCTTGGAATATCAAGTTCTTTCTGCATATTTAAAATCGCATTAGCAATATAAATCCTGTCCAGCCGCGCCGCATACACCCGTCGAACAAAAGTGTGCTCTATCTTCCAACTTTCTCCTCGCTGAACATCCACCACACCAGCAGCACCTAGAACCTCACTCAAAATTCCCAATTCACACCCTGCTCCCACCGGCTCCACATACCTCTTTCTTATAACGCAGTTCCTATCCCCACCTATCACTGTTATTAACCCACTCATGTAGAATACTAACTCCTCTTTGACAAAATCTTCCTTAATTCTGCGGTTATTTACCGCAGGCAAATATACCCCAATAAAACATACTTTTGTATCACCCCAAAACCCTTCCACCTTAACCACCCTACCCCCCACTCCTCCCATTTTAATAGACGGAAAGGGCTGGAATCCCTAATGGCTATCTCAACATCTCCCTTAAATCTATCGGAACTCCCCACATACAGCTTAAACCCATTCATACAAAACACTTTTCCTAATTGCACAATCCAGGGCAACATGTGTTCAGAGCAGGTCGCTCCTGCCTCTCACAACTACTGGACCACTGTGAATTGGTCTTCGATGCTCTGGAAAACAAATGGAATGCAGATGTAGTATGCACAGATTTTGCAAAAGCCTTTGAACAGTGCGACCATGGTGAAATAGCACACAAAATGCGTGCTAAAGGGATAATTTGCAAAGTGGACAGATGGATCTTCAACTTTCTAACCAATCGAACACAAAAAGTAATGGTAAAGAGAGTTAAATTGGAAGCTACCATAGTGAAGAGCTCTGTCCCACAAGGCACAGTACTCGTCCCTGTCCTGTTCCTCATCCTCATATCAGACATAGACAGAGATGTAAACCATAGCACTGTATCATCCTTTGCAGATGAAACTAGGATATGCATGAGAGTGTCATCCACTGAGGACACGACAAATCTCCAAGAAGATATAAACAAAGATTTCCAATGGGCAACAGAGAACAATATGATGTTCAATTAAGACAAATTTCAACTACTTCGTTATGGAAAACTGGAGGAAATAATAGCTAGCACGATAAACTACAAACTCTAATCAAACAATAGAGCAGAAAACTAATGTGAAGGACCTGGGTGTGGTAATATCTGAGGATCTCACCTTCAAGAACCACAACAATGCCACTAGGATGGATAATGAGAACATTCAAGACAAGAGATGCCAAGCCAATGATGATCCTTTTTAAATTACTTGTTCTCTCTAGGCTGGAATACTGCTGTACATTAACATCCCCATTCAATGCAGGTGAAATTGCAGATCTAGAGAATGTACAGAGAACCTTTACTACACGTATAAGTTCCATCAAACACCTTAACTACTGGGAACGCCTAGAAGCACTAGACTTATATTCACTGGAGCGCAAGCGAGAGAGATACATCGTAATCTACACCTGGAAAATCCTAGAGGAACTGGTCCCTAATTTGCACACAGAAATCACCTACCTGGAGTCTACCTGGAGGGTATTCCGGGGATCAACGTTCCCGCGGCCCGGTCCATGACCAGGCCTCCCGGTGGATCAGGGCCTGATCAACAAGGTTGTTACTGCTGTCTGCACGTAGTCCAACGTACGAACCATAACACGGTTGATCTGACACTGACTTTAGGAATCTTAAAGACAACAAGAGGTCTACTGGCAATGCCCCTAATGGCTGGTAGGAGGCTGTTGAACAGTCTTGGGCCCCGGACACTTATTGTTTTCTTAGTGTACCAGTGGCGCCCTACTTTTCACTGGGGGTATGTTGCACCGTCTGCCAAGTCTTTTACTTTTGTATGGAGCGATTTCTGTCTGCATATTAGAGACCAGTCCCTCCAGAATCTTCCAGGTGTAGATTATGATATATCTCTCTCGTCTGCGCTCCAGTGAATATAAGTAGTGCTTCCAGGCGGTCCCAGTAGTTAAGGTGTTTGATGGAACTTATACGTACAGTAAAGGTTCTCTGTACGTTCTGTAGATCTGCAACTTCACCTGCCTTGAATGGAGATGTTAATGTCACTCCCTACGAAAGCAAAAGACTTGGCGGACGATGCAACATACCCCCAGTGAAAAGTAGGGGCGCCATTAGTACACTAAGAAAAACAAATAATAAGTGTCTGAGGCCCAAGGCTGTTTAACAACCTCCCAACAGGCATATGAGGAATTACCAATAGATCCCTGGCTGTCTTCAGGAGGAGCTGGACAGATACCAAAGTCAGTCCCTGATCAGCCGGGCTGTGATTTGTACTTTAGACAATGTGCGGCCAGTAGTAACAGCCTGGTTGATCAGGCCCTGATCCACCAGGTGGCCTAGTCATGGGCCACGGGGGCTTTGATCCCCAGAACACCCTCCAGGTAGAATCTATGTAGGATCATCGAGAACTGTGTCTTATTTCCCTAGTCGTTCTTCAATCTTGTTCCCCAGGATGC
The DNA here is from genome assembly GCA_009830355.1 of Cherax destructor. Lineage (NCBI taxonomy): Eukaryota > Metazoa > Arthropoda > Malacostraca > Decapoda > Parastacidae > Cherax > Cherax destructor. The sequence goes on along the minus strand of WNWK01024068.1, from coordinate 13,934 downwards.
CACCCACACCAGTTCATTAACCCCTAGGTACCTACTTACTACTAGGTGAGACGTTACAGTAGATGTAAGATGACTAACACCCAGGTACCTATTTAACTGGTAGGTGAACAGTGACAGTAGATGCAGGGTGACTAACAATGAATACTAATAACTATAACCATAATTTTTTAATGGGTGGCCTGGAAAGCCAGTGGAAGGCCTCGGTCAGATGACCATAAGCTCCAACAGCAGATCATGACTAAAACCCGCGTCAGGAAACACTTGTCGTGTTCCTTGACAAACCTAACCCAGTACCTACATACTGCTAGGTTAGCAGAAACTATAAACAAAAGCTATAAGCAGAAGAAAAATACCATACCTATTCTCTCTATAGCCTCTGTGTATAGTGACTCACGAACCCATACCACGGGAGGGAATAGAACCCGTGATCAGAGAGACCGACTCGCTAGCCACTAGGCCAGCTGGCTACAATAAGATTCATCCAACTAGGTATATTTATTCACAATAGGAAGGTTAGCATAGGCCCTCCATTGTGACCACTAATGCAAGTTTTCACAAATGAATCTCCCACCAGGGTGGTCACAGTGGTGGCCCATGCTAACCTCCCTATGGTGTATACTTGTACCTAATTAGATGAATCTTATTGTAGCCAGATGGCGCAGTGGTTAACGCGTCGGTCTGGAGTTTTACGACTCAGAACCGCGAATTCAATCCCCACCCCTGGTATGATTTCATGAGTCACTATATACAGAAATTATACACAGAGACTATACACAGAAATTATACACAAACTATACACAGAGGCTATACACAAAAGTTATACAGAGAAAATATACACAGTATACAGGCCCATAGCCATGTGGTAAAAGCTCTCGCTTCACACAGTGGTGTCCGGGTTCGGTTTCCGGCGAGGGTAGAAACATTGGACGTGTTTCTTTACACCGGTTGTCTATGTTCACCCATCAGTCAAATGGGTACCTGGGTGTTAGTAGACTTGTGTGTGTGGCATCCTGGGTGTTAGTGGACTGGTGTGGGTGGCATCCTGGGTGTTAGTGCACTGGTGTGGGTGGCATCATGGGTGTTAGTGCACTGGTGTGGGTGGCATCATGGGTGTTAGTGGACTGGTGTGGGTGGAATCCTGGCAGTTAGTGGACTGGTGCGGGTCACATCCTGCGTATTAGTGGACTGGTGTGGGTGGCATCCTGGGTGTTAGTGGACTGGGGTGGGTCACATCCTGGGTGTTAGTGGACTGGGGTGGGTCACATCCTGGGTGTTAGTGGACTGGTGTGGGTGGCATCCTTTGACTTTCTATATTGATGTCAACTATGGTCTGTATACCTTGTTGGGTAGGTGCGTCAGGACACGGACAGGTGTTTCCTGACTCGGGTCTTAGTCAGATGATGACCCGCCGTTGGAGCTTTTCGTCATATGACCGAGGACTTCCGCTGGCTTACTGGTCCACCCCTTTTAAAAATTATCGTGAATTACAACCATTTTTTTATGTAAGTGTATAACTTGAGGAGGAGGAGGTGTTGATTCGCCGGGAATTCTCCCTGCCCGGGTCTATTCCAGATGGCGACCCGGCTCCATCTCCCTGTCGGGGGAGTATCTGAGACCTATGTCTCCCATGGAAGGAGGTACAAGTACCCCCTCATAGTTGGGACCAACTGTACCCAGGCCTAGCCACATTCCTCGCCCTCACCGGGCTGGTAGGGAGAAGCTAGGCCTCTCTGGTCTGCCATCTTCCCTGCCCCAGGGAGGCTGACGGGAAGGACAGTCTTCTGAGCTGCAGATGGTAGCAAGCTCTAGTTTTGGCACCTACCCTGCCCTAAAAGGGCCGGGCATAGTGTCGATCTTATTGTATACATTCTATTCTATTTTATTCTATGTGATTTGCCGGTATGGATCCAGGCCCGGGTCTCTTCCAATTTGGTGACCCGGCATCGGCTCCCTGGGTTTGGAAGTGTCATGTATAGACGTTAAAGGTACATGTGTGGCATTCCTTTGGTGGGAAGAGGGGTCCTCTCCAAATCTATGGACAAACGACGTCCCAAAAGGTAGGTTGCTCTAATAGTGGTTGGTGCGGGGCGCATCGGAGGCCCTCAGCACGCATTCACAGTGACGTCAGTGAGGTGGCGGGTGACGTGCAATGACTGGGAGTAAGGTCTCCAAATCTTTGATGGCCAAGTACACCAGATGTGCTGCCTCATCTTCCCAGGCCCGCCCCACCGGGTCATCAGGAAGTGTCTGAAGCGAAGGAGCAATGTAGCTGGGCAGTCTAACAGGTAGTGCACCAGAGGTGTCGAAACCATCCTGTCACAGTGGGCACAGAGCTCCTCTCTTGCACTTTCAACGATCCGTACAGTGATGGGATACCCTAAGAGTAGGCGGTGGATAGCCACCCGCAGTTCCCTGGTCTGCTTCCAAATACTTGGAGGGGGCCCCCTGTGAGTCGCCCTGTCATACCAGCGGCGGCTCCGTGAATCCCCAGGGTCAGGAAGTGGGCGCCTGGCTGTACTGGTAGCCCATTGCATAATCTGGCTGAGGCTGATGGAGATTGCACCACGTGGCTGTGCTTCGAGCGTTGCGGTCTTAGCAGCCTCATCTGCTGCATCATTGCCGGGGATACCCACATGGCTCGGGATCCAGTTGATGGTGGCTCTGCGACCCTGACTATGAGCGTCTGCAGGTCGCCCCAAATGGACATGAGTAAGTGTATGTTGTCCCTTGGCTCTTTGTGCATAATTGCCTGAATTGCTGACTTGGAATCAACATGGATGACGGGGGGGATGCTGATGGTCTGCAATTGCATGCTGCAGAGCTTGTTGAACGGCATAGAGTTCAGCCTGGAGTATGGTGCAATGTTCTGGGAGGCGCCAACCCACTATCAGATTGCTGTGGAACATCCCAGCAGCTGTGCGGCCCGCCTCTGGGTCTCTGGAGCCATCAGTGTAATACGGCATACACCCAGGGCTTTCCACACCCGTAATGCTAGCTGAATCAAGTCATTGCAGAATGTGCTCTGAGCAATGCCTCTTGCTGCCTGGAAGAGCTGTCCAGTGCACTGCCAACAGCTCTGGCGCCCAAGGGGGCGGCACCGTGTAATTTGCTGCAGTTCAGTCGCAGCCTCCTTCCTAGAGCAATGCCATGGGCAGGAGCTTCCTTGTGGCATCTGCAACTGACCACAACCACCGGCGACTGCGGTGCATTGGTATGACATGTCCCTGGTCAACCGGTATATCCCAAGAGGGCAAGGACGGCAGGTGCACTGGCTAACTCGAAAGCTTTCTCAAGGTCGAGGAAGACAACAATGTGGGTATTGGTTTCCGATCCAATGCTGACCAGTAGGGTGATAAGGCTTTCAAAGGTGCCCACTCCTCTGGTGAACCCATAGAGGTGTTTATGAGGAGGGTCAAGCTTCCACCTCAGTCGCTTCAACACCATCCTCTCAGACACCTTGGAGATGCAACTGGTGAGGGAGATGGGTCTCACACTGCCAGGATCCCCAGGTTTAGGAATCGGTATGATGTCAGCCTCCTTCCATACGGTAGGGAGTCTGCCGGCTCTCCAAGTCCGGTTGATGACCCCCAGGACAGCTTCGTGACCAGATTGGCCAGACCGAGTGATCATGCCATAGGTGACCCCATCATGCCCAGGCGCAGTGTCCCGATGAGATGTGAAAGCTGCCTGAAGCTCCCGGTCAGTGAAGTCTTCATCGGTGGCATCCTGTGCCCGGCATACCACTTGGATCACCCCCATCCTTCTAGGAAGGAGAGTATCCTGTAGGTCCTGGAGATCTTGAGGCAGTTGAGCCATAGCTGCTCAGGAGGTGAAGAGTTCCACCAGTCGCTCTGCCTCCATTGCAGGGTCAGAGTGCGCTCGAGCCACACTGCTACACTGCCCAGTGGCCATTTTTAACTTGGTCCATATCTCAGATAAGGTGGTACAGTAGCTGAGGGAGGCACACCATTCAAACCATTTAGCTTGCCGGACCCAGTGCGAGACATGGCGTGCATGCCACACCACTTCCCGTAGAAGACGCATGGACTCGGCTGTGGGATTTCGCCTGTGCATCTTGCGGATGACATTGATGTGGTGGTTCTGTTCCTTGATTACCTCATTGTAGAACCAACAGTTACACTTGTACGACCCTCCGCCTGTAATCCTAGGTATGGCTGCCTCAGCTGCCCATGTGAAGGCCGCCTGTAGGCTCTGAGCTGCCTCATCTGGATCTTCTGGTAGAGTAGTCTCTGCCCACCAATGCTCGATGACCTCCCGGAAGAACTGCCAGTCGGCCTTCTTGAGATTCCATCTGGGGGTATGAGTGGGAGACGGGTGCCGCTGGACCATCAGTGTGGTGACCAATGCAAAGTGATCACTGGTTAGACGGGGGTGGACCTCCCAACTTGCACTCCAGAGCAGCCGTTTGGAGATGAGTCCAGACGGCCACCTTAGTGATGGGCTGGCTCCCCATTGTTGAGGAAGGAGATCTCAGGTACATCCTCCAACACAGTCGCAAGGTGCCTCCCTGTTGCGTTGGTGGGGGAGACAGAATTAAGTATTGGGTGGTGGGCATTGACATCCCTAGCCACAACAAGACCCTCCAGGGGGGCGAGTGCTACCACCTCTGAAATGTCAAGAGTGGACCGAGGGCTTCTGTATATATTGTAAACCACGAGAGGTCCACCCGGAAGTTGTAAGGTAACGGCCTGTACCTCCACGCCCTCCCCGCAGTCGATGGGGTCATTGGAGATTGAGTGAGGGATAGTATTCCTGACGTAGACTGCCGTGCCCCTGCCGGTGCCTTCCAGGCGCTGAAGGTAAGCCGAGAATCCCGGGATACGTGGCGGTGGTTGAAGTGGTGGTTTGGTAAGTGTCTCCTGGAGCAGGAAGACATCGATCTCATCTTGTACCGCAGCTTCAATCACTAAGAGAAATTTTTTGCTGCAGCCCACAAATGTTCCACTGGAGGAACTTCAAAGGGTGTAGAGGGGGCCCTCTGATTCCATCTCTGCCTGGGACATGTAGTCGTCCATTGTTGGTGACTCCGGGGTCTCTTCCATCATGGACTGGAAGGACTCCTGGATGATGGCTTGAAGTTCCATTGAGTCCTTCCTGTCTAGTAAAACCACGCCTAGCATCCATGACAGGAGCTGTCTGCAGGCGCCCCTGTCCTCCACCGATGGCAGCAGGTGAGAGAGGAGCTCTGAGATGACCCCAACGGTTTTCTTCAATCGTGTGGGAAATGAGTCTACTAATATGTACTTCTGTAGGCGTTGGGTCGGACGACTCTTCGTGTTGGGCCTGAGCCAGCGGGTAAGTTTGAGTTGCTGTCGACACTGCAGCTGCATAAGCTGGGTGCACCCTGGGTCTGGCCGGAGTGGCCATGGACCTCCGGGTCTCCTGGCGGGAAGCCGCACACTCCACACCTCTTCCCTCGCTGGCAGGTGGCTGCAATGTGATTGAACCCCTGACACTTGAAGCACTGCAGTGGGCCTGTGAGGTACGGCCGGGTCTTGAACCGTCCCCAGACCCCAAGGTCCAGGTGCGTGGGGAGTGATCCTTTGTGGTGTATCAGCACCTGTCGGGGGTGGGTACCTTGTTCACCTTGGCAGTGAGTCACTCTGCCTTGACAATATTGGGCAGTTCCAAAATGGGGTGCAATGGAAGGGGCACAGAGACGTGTAAGAGCACCCCCTTGTACACCTCCCAAGCAGTCAGTTCCACCATGCTGGGATGCATCACAACCAGCCCCTTTAATGCCTAGTATGAATCCTCGTCCCGAGGAATGACCAAAACCTCGTTCCTGAGAGTGAACTCGCAGCAGAGCTGGAGGTGGGGGATGCCCTCCAGATACCTCACAAACCCGAAATCGGGAACCTTGAATTTGTTGAAGGCCATGGCTGCAATTGTCTGAGCAGAGCGGGAAGTCTTTCTTCCATGAGGAGTCAGCTATTCCCCATCCTCTGTAGTGGCTGATGCAACTGGGGTGGGTACCAAACCAAACCCCGCCAGTTGAGAAGCCACAGCCTCCTGGTGGCCTCCCATGACCCCTATGTCCATCTGGGGGACCAGGTCTTCTTGTGTAGCATCTGCCGGCTGAACTAGTGGCAGATCTACAGATACAGCAGTCTCTACAGCATCCTTGGCCTTCTTGGTGGGGCTCCCATCGGCCCCACGTCGTCCACTGACTCGTCCTCGCATTCCAATAAACGTTTAGGGCGCTCACCTGGGCCTGACATGGTGACTGTAGGTGTGGGGACTGAACCAGCAGCTGAGCTGCTGACCGTGACCTCACAGCCGCTCGGAGTTGTGAGACTCACGTCCCAGGACGGAGCCCTTAGCCACCCTCACGTGGCTCACGGCTCTGACGCACTGAACACTGTCCAACGATCACGAGAAACGACACTAATCTGTGCGAAAACTAACACAGACGTATAATCCCAAGCGAAAACATAGCCCACGAAGAACAATAACGGCGTAAATCTGTGCGTAAACTAGCACAGATGTCTCCTGTGCTATGTCCTATATATATCCAAGAATTTCTCGCTATCTCCTTTTTCTCTCTCGTATACCTTGGTTAGGGTAGGTTCATTAGGACACCGGACAGCTGTTTCCTGACGCGGGTCTTACCTTGTACATGTACTTGTAGTAAATAAAGATAAGTATTTTTATTGAATCAATGAATGGGTGTATGTATTAATTAATTATTATTACCTATTACCCTAAAGGGTATTCAAAATTTGGGTCAATTCATTAAGCGATGTATATAATAAAATATTTTTATTTAAAATAATATAAAACTCTAATTTAAAATATCATAAATTTTTATGTAAAATAAAATATAAACTATAAAGAAATTTTTAATATATTTAAAATTTTAAAAATAATTTTAAAAGATAATATTTTTGTATAAAAACCAAATATTTGTAAGTACCATTTTGACATTATTTTGTCATCTTTTTTTTTTAATTTTAAATAATTATAGTTAATGGTCAATATAAATTTTTGGTCACAGGATGACCAGAGTAATGTGTGTTATCCACCCAGGATAACCCAGAGTTGGGAGTGTTACCCACCCAGGATAACACATGGTAGGGTATGTAGCCCACCTAGGATAATCCAGGGGAGGCAGTGTTATCTACCCAGGATAACCCTGCGTACACACACAACCCGCACATATAAAAGAGAGGAGCTTACGACGACGTTTCGGCCCGACTTGGACCATTTACAAAGTCACACTAACACACAGAGACAGAGGAAGGGTATTTATAGGCAGGCAGACAGGGGAGGGTACAAGAGAGTGGGGAAATGTAGGAGTAGTGGTAGTAGTGGTAGTAGTAAAGATAGTAGTAAAGGTAGTAGAGTAGTGGGGAGTGTTATCCAGCCAGGATAATCCAGGGTAGGGAGTGTTATCCAGCCAGGATAATCCAGGGTAGGGAGTGTTATCCAGCCAGGATAACCCAGGGTAGGGTGTGTTATCCAGCCAGGATAATCCAGGGTAGGGAGTGTTATCCAGCCAGGATAACCCAAGGTAGTGAGTGTTGTCAACCCACGATAGCCCAGGTAGGGAGTATTATCCTCCCAGGATAATCCAGGGTAGGGAGTATTATCCTCCCAGGATAACCCAATAAAGTCAGTGTGGTCATCGTGGGACTGTCTGTCTTATTTCCATTGTGGTCAATCTTGTCCCCCAGGATGCCACCCACACCAGTCACCTAAGACCCAGGTACCTACTTCCTGCTAAGTGAACATTGACAGCAGGTGTAAGGTTACTAACACCTAGGTACCTATTTACTGCTATGTGAACAGTGATATTAGCTCTAAGGTGACGAACACCCAGGTAACCTAATTTATGGTAGTTAGTTTGATATCTTTATTATGCACCCCATACCCATCCTGTGGGCGGTAGTCGAAAGATTACAGAGGTACATAATTGGTCCAGAGACTGGACTCCAAAATTTTGATAGCTGAACAAGTTACAGCGGTAATGAACTAGATCTGGTCACAATCATGACAAGTTGCAAAGGTAATGAGCTCCAGGTAGAGCTGGTCACAATCATGACAAGTTGCAAAGTTAATGAGCTCCAGGTAGAGCTGGTCACAATCATGACAAGTTGCAAAGATAATGAGCTCCAGGTAGAGCTGGTCACAATCATGACAAGTTGCAAAGTTAATGAGCTCCAGGTAGAGCTGGTCATAATCATGACAGTTACAAAGGTAATGAATCATAAACACATCCATACATGGTAAACAAATGACAGACTAATGAGCAATATTCTAGTGAATGCATCCATTGCCCCAACAACAGATGTTGCAAGGTGCCTGTCGCTCTTCGGCAGTACAGCCAGACAGCCATTGCAAACAGCAGCAGGTTGCACCAGGATCTGCTGCTTGCAGGAGCACCATCGCTAGCAGCCCGAGGGAGAGCAGCCCTGGGGACGTGTCAACGTCCTGGTGGACGCTAGTTTGATTGCAGATCCCAGGTGGACGCCAATTTGATTGCAGATCCCAGGCCCTCCGTCCGCCGAGAGGCGCTGCTGGCCGCTCCCACATGGAGCCCCCCGGGCTCCAAGACATCCACCGTGTGCACGGATGCCGAAGCCTGAAGAACTGAGTGCACACCGCCTGAGGCACACCTGACAGCTGCCTCGTAGTCGAATTCCACGGCGCTGTCCCTGCAGTGGAAGCTCCCGCGATCCCCCGCACACCCCCCGCCATCGCCGACGCTGGGAGTTGGGTGGGTGAGGAACAGGTTTATGGTAGGTGAAAAGTGAAAGCAGGTGTATTCTATTCTATTCAAAGTGAACGTCTGAATATTTAAAATCACAAACCTGCTCGTGATTGAAAGGCAAAAAAAAGTACTATTCTCAAGGTATTTACACCGTTAAACTATACATAAGGTGAAATACACTAAGCACAACACAAAATAACCCATTACATAACTTTCATGACCAGGAAAACAATGACAACCCGGGAGGAAATAAAACCCAGAAGGGCATAGTACACAAACTCGTGCAATAAAAAACAGGATATTGCAGCACTAAATGTGCAGAGGCTTATAAAAGGCGCAAAGGCAAGACACTAATGCTCAAAAATCGAAGAGTACAAGAATAACCCTAGAAAGCTCTGGCAACAACTCAAACAGTTAGGGTATAGATATAAACCCGTAGATAGATCTAACATAGTTCTAAATGTCGATAACGAGGTATGCCACGAAACAACTAAAGTGGCAAATTGTTTTAATTCATACTACACAACTGTCGCATCAACACTAGTAAGTAAACTACCAGCTGCATCAAATACCTTTAACACAGACTCTGATAAATTTAAAACATACTATACCAATAAAGGGGTAACTCCAAACAGTTGTCAACTAGTAAGTGTATCTCATGACTTCGTGCAAAAAGAACTAAGCAGGTTAAACCCAATTAAGAGCACCGGCCCAGATAACATCCCATCTAAGTTCCTAAACGATGGTGCCTCTGAATTGGCAATCCCCATTGCTCACATAGTAAATTTGTCCATCACCACTAATACAGTGCCAGAGGGGTTCAAGGAGGCTAGAGTTACTCCTATCTTCAAGAAAAATAGTACATAGGTCTGATGTCAGCAACTATAGGCCTGTTAGTATACTCAGTGTAATATCCAAAATTCTAGAGAGGGCGGTGTACTGTCATGTAGTTAAATATCTTAGTGACAACAACATTCTCCATAGTTACCAATCAGGCTTTAGGAGATCTTACTCAACCGACACCTCCCTAATTAATCTGATGGATTACATGAGAACTGAAATGTCTATAGGGAACCTCATAGGAATGGTAACTTTAGACTTGCAAAAGGCCTTCGATACTGTCAAACACAATATATTATGTAAGAAACTTTAAGCTATCGGCATAGGTTCCACAGACTGGTTTAAGTCCTATCTTAGCAACAGGAAACAATTTGTCAAAATCAACAAAAAGGAATCAGAACCTCTGCCGATAGCATGTGGAGTTCCCCAAGGTAGTATTCTGGGTCCTTTATTATTCCTGTGTTATGTAAATGATATGCCCACCAGTGTCAAGTGCAAACTCCTACTATATGCGGATGACAGTGCTCTGTTAGTGTCAGGTAAAGACCCACAAGATATAGCTAATGTATTAACACTGGAACTAGAGTCCTGCAGCAAATGGTTAGTAGACAACAAACTATCGTTACACCTCGGGAAAACAGAAGCCATACTCTTTGGCTCTCCTTGCATTACAGTTTTATAATTGTAACTACCAATAACAGTGTACACTTGTAACATGCATCGAAATAAAAATATTATTATATTATTATTATTATTATTAAATATAAACTGAGCAGGGTAAATAATTTTAATGTCCTGTGTAATAAGGAACCCATCACTTCAGTTTCCTCAGTAAAATATCTGGGAATCCCCTTTGACCCATGCATGTCAGGAGAATTGATAAGGAACAGTGTAGTAAAGAAAGCGAATGCCAGACTGAAGTTCCTCTACAGACAAGCACAGTGTCTACCTACTGAGGCTCGAAGGACCCTATGTCTATCCCTTATACAATGTCATATGGATTACTCTTGCTCTTCATGGTACTCTGTCTTGACAAAAAAACTGAAAGATAAGCTGCAAATCACCCAGAACAAAATGGTAAGATTCATCCTGGACCTGGGTCCAAGAGAACATGTACGCCAGGATGAATTACAATAATTGGAAATGCTGAATATTGAAGACAGAGTAAAACAACTTAAATTAAATCAAGTTTATAAAATTGCTCACAAACAGTGTCCAGAATACCTTGCTGCCAATTTTGTCAAGGCTGGGAACCAAAGTAGTCATAGTACTAGAGGGAGAGAGCACAACTTTGTAGTTCCCACAGTCAGTGGCCAGGCTTCAAACACCTTTTATTGTACAGCAATAAAGGAATGGAACAGACTGCCTGCACATATCAAAGCCAGTCATAGCATGAGCCAGTTCAAGAAGAGAACCAAAAGGTACCTAATGAAGGTGAGGAGGAGGTGTTGATTCACCGGGAATTCTCCCGGCCTGGGTCTTTACCAGATTGCGACCAATCTCCGGCTCCCTGGCGTGGGAGTGTCAGAGACCTATGTCTCCCATGGGAGGGGATACCCCTCATCGGCGGGACCAACTGGCCCCAGGCCAAGCCACATTCCCCACCAGCACGAGGAATCGAGGTAGATAGATGCTAGGCCTTTCTATTCTGCCACCTTCCCTAACAGGAAGGGCAGGCTTACGAGCTGCAGATGGTAGCAAGCTCCAGCCTTGGCACCTACCCTGCCCTAGAAGGGCTGGGCATGGTGATCGACCACCTAATTCTATTCTATTCTATGTGATTTGCCGGTATAGATCCCGGCCCGGGTCTCTTCCAATTGACCACCTAATGAAGGAGGTGTTGATTCACCGGGAATTCTCCCGGCCCGGGTCTTTACCAGATGGCAACCCGGCTCTGTCTCACTGGCATGGGAGTATCAGAGACCTATGTCTCCCGTTAGAGGAGATACCCCTCATCGGCGGGACCAACTGGCCCCAGGCCTAGCCACATTCCCCACAAGCACGAGGCAGGTAGGTAGATAGTTGCTAGGCCCCTCTGGTACCATCCTGGTACCATAAGCCTGCCCTTCCCTAACGGGAAGGGCAGGCTTATGAGCTGCAGATGGTACCAAGCTCCAGCCTTGGCACCTACCCTGCCCTAGAAGGGCTGGGCATGGTGATCGACCGATCCACCTAATGAGGTGAGGAGGAGGTGTTGATTCACCGGGAAATCTCCCGGCCCGGGTCTTTACCAGATGGCGACCCGGCTCCGGCTCCCTGGCGTGGGAGTAGCAGAGACCAAAGTCTCCCATGGGAGGGGGTACCCCTCAGCGGTGGGACCAACTGGTCCCAGGCCTAGCCATATTCGCCCACAAGCACGAGGCAGGTAGGTAGATAGTTGCTAGGCCCCTCTGGTCTGCCACCTTCCCCGCTCCAAGGAGGCTGACGGGAAGGGCAGGCTTGCGAGCCGCAGATGGTAGCAAGCTCCAGCCTTGGCACCTACCCTGCCCTAGAAGGGCTGGGCATGGTGAGCGACCCACACCTAATGAATGTAGCGACAGAAAGGGAGGAGAATGATTTTTTATTTTTTTTAGCTAACACACATGTATATGTAAATAACTCTTTTTACCTTATTCCTAGTATAAATATATCCTTTATAATAAAATAACACATATATCCTACAATGTAAAATATTAAGGTATAAAAAGGACCCCTATGACTTTTCTGGGTTATCCTGGAGGGTTCTCTACACATATGCTGCTATGTATGATAATCTATGTAACTGTATTTGTGTATACCTGAATAAACTTACTTACTATTTCACAAAATTTATCTTCACCCAGCGCATAGTACATTCACGTCAACATTGTACAGACATCAACCCAAAAAACTTTATTACATACAAAGCAATAAGATATATAAGGGGGCGCGAGCATTGTGTGCGCGCTGAGAAAAAAAAATCGAAAAAATACGAAAATTGAGTTTTTCTTACCAAAAAATAGCTGATCTTTCTAGCCACACTCTCGTATAATTCTTATCATTATACGATGTTTCTACAAGGAATTATAGTAATTTGTAACAGGTATGGTGACGGCGCCTGTCATGACATGGGCGCTGACGCGGCCAAAAAAATTTTTTTTTCTATCAATTTCTTATATTTTTCTGTAATATAATACAAATTCACCATTTGATATCATAGGAGAGTGGGCGGGGCTAATATGGCCTGAGAATTAATCAGGAGCCTTCTCTGGCCTTCTCGGATAAGAAGTGCTGACAGGCCATAAATTACGATGTGGCGGACAAGACACCCCAGCCAACACATTGTTCTTTTCTTACGCTAATATCAATAATAATGTTTATTTACTTACTACAATTGATCTATTATGACATAAGGCGACATATTAATAGCATAGAAACATGAAAAACACACCAGAATAAATATTATGTGGCATAATATGACTGTCTATGGCCAGGGAGTGGAAGAGTCGCCACTGACCATAAAGGTTATTTTTGCATTCTCTCATAGCTATTATGACAGAAAACGGATCTAGTGATGGTAAACTGTAGTAGACACTCATAAATGATGAAAAAAAATGGAAAAAACAAACGTTTTTACGGGGATTTTTTTTTTTCCGAGTACTCGGCTGCCGCACGCTTCGGCCATTATCTCGGAAGTAAGTTATTTACCTATTTAGCAAAATTGAGTCATTATTAATGAAAGAATTGACGTGATTTTCACAATAAACATAGAAGAATGACTGCTTTACAAGATAGAGTGTACGTTTTAAAGTATCCCAAATATTTTCAGATTTGTGTGGGGATAAAAATCAGATATTTTGCTAAATGTCAAGAAACCTACAAACTGTATTTTTTTTAGAATGAAGATAAGCTTTATTACAGAATTGGTACACGATGGACGTAGATTAGAGATTAGATTTTGCCACCGAAGTGGCTAGTTTATTGTGCACCCCATATCCATCCTGTGGACGGTAGCGCAAGACCATATGGATACACAAAAGGCCTAGGCACTAGGCCCCAAAGGGGTTAACAATTGTACATTTGAGTTTATATCTACATTTCAATTATCTGTTACAAGCAAATTTAGGAAATTTGCTTAGTACAACTGGCATCTTATTTCATGAATAAGATATATTGACATGTCACATATGTTATTATATTGTCTATCTCTATATTCCTCAATAAGTGCACAATTAAGCACATAGTGTTCAAGACAGTGACCATATGCCTGATCACATAATTTGCATTTAGTTTGATCATCATCTGTATCTCCCAAACTGTCAGAAGTACTTGTAGCCAAGCCTAAGCCTGGCCACTACAACATCAGTCAGTCTGTTCACATTGCAAGTTGCTCCACAAACAT
>WNWK01024067.1:0-30238 GCA_009830355.1 Cherax destructor | reverse complement strand
TTTTGTTTTGCACCATTTTTGTTTACGTGTCCGGATTGGTCGGCCGGCAAGGGGTTGATTTCCCGACGTGCCGTCGTGGAATTTTTTTTTTTGTAAATCCCCCAAAATAAAATTCCCTAAAAATATGTTTTACTCCTTTAAAAATAAGTTGTAGTAGGGGAGAAAAAAAATGTCTTTTTCGGAGGAACACTTCAAATTAAACCTTTAATAAAATGAATTTTATTAAACAAAACTTAGTTAAAACCCCACAAGTCATATTTTTGCAACATAACTGCGCAAACCCACAAGGGAAACAGCGCTGCATAAAAGTAAAAAAATTATATATTTTTAATTAATAAAAGGGGTATTCTCGATTATATTAGGTTAACGGGCCCGGGGAAATGAAAGAAAAAAAGTTTTGACAGGAGAGTGCATAATTATCCAGGGAAAGCGCTAAACCATGGGGGTTGAAGGATTTAAATTTTGGGGCCAAACCAGCAGCAATTATAGTCTGTGTGTGGAAGGTTTCAGGCTTAATTCAGGGATTATTTTTAATTTTTTTCAAATGAAGCGAAAAAACCCGGGGGTCGTTTTTCGGGAATTGAACAACCAAATTCCGGATCAAACCCTCACCATGAAGGATAAGATGAAATTGTTGTACCAGTGGTGTAGGAAAAGCAGATGGGTTCCATGAGTGGGTAGTGTGGTTCGACGGGAGTGGGGGGGAGACCAGTGGGAGGTGGTGTCAGAGCTGGTCAGCTTTGCTCACCCCCTCCACCATCACCGTTCACAACGTTTCCATTTTGAAAACCGCAACGATTCCCCTCCAACCGGTTTAAAAGACTGTCTTTCCCTTGGTTTGAGAAAAACTGTTCAACTCGAGGCTACGGATGAATCATATATCAAACCCTATAAATATTTTTTATATATATTTTTATATAAATTTTGTTCCCTTTTTCAAGGCTTCAGCATAACTACCACGGGGTTAAAAAAAAAATTAAATAAATGTTCTTATTGACTAAAAAAAAACCCCCGGGGCGGGAAACTTGCTACAAAAAATTTTTTTATTATCCAATTTTACAAAATGATCAACACATTAAATTTTTCTGAACTTTGGCATTTTCTTTGGGAACGGGGGAAAAAAAATCACAATTTGAAGAGGGCCCTTTCAGCGTTTTGGGAAGTTTAAAAGTCATTTCCACTGATCCTCAGAATATCTCCCCGCAATCATCTTCCAGAAAGTCGAAAATTTCGAAAATATAGAACGTAAGGCAGCGGGGCACTGGAGGGAGGAAGGAAGGAAACCCCACCACCGCCCGGGGGTCGAGTCCGGGGGACAGCCGCTGCGCTGCCCCGGGACCCAGCAGCCCAGTGTTGCCGTTGTCTTTCCCACCACGGGTTTCCAGTGACACCCACCGGGCGTTAGTTATTTGGGGGGGGCTAAACCCTAGGGATTTACAGGGCCCGTGGGGGTGGGCAGGTTGGGGGTTAGGTCAATTTAGGGAACTGGGCAGATCCAACCCCCCGTCAAAAGTCCTCACCAGCGTCAAGGAACCTTTCCTTTTGAGTCCACCTTTAGAATTAAATTTTTGGGGGGGGGAAAAACTAACCTGTAGGGGGATGCGCCTGGGGGAAAAATTATTTAAAAAAGGGGGGAACGCTAAACCGAGGGTTTACATCGCCTTTGGGTGGGGGAATGGGAAGGGATTCGGTTATTCAGGGAAAGGTAAGATCCCCCCCCGATCAAAGGGCCCCCTCACCAGCGTCAAGGAACCTTCCTTGAGGGGCCTCACCAGCGTCAAGGAACCTTCCTTGAGGGGCCTCACCAGCGTCAAGGAACCTTCCTTGGGGAGGGGCCTCACCAGCGTCAAGGAACCTTCCTTGAGGGGCCTCACCAGTCAAGGAACCTTCCTTGAGGGGCCCACCACGTCAAGGAACCTTCCTTGAGGGGCCTCACCAGCGTCAAGGAACCTTCCTTGAGGGGCCTCACCAGCGTCAAGGAACCTTCCTTGAGGCCTCACCAGCGTCAAGGAACCTTCCTTGAGGGCCTCACAGCGTCAAGGAACCTTTGGCCTCACCAGCGTCAAACCTCCCTTGAGGGGTGAGGGAATGAAAGACTTTCGGGTCAAGATCAAGATCCCCCTC
Source organism: Cherax destructor (assembly GCA_009830355.1). Classification (NCBI taxonomy): domain Eukaryota; kingdom Metazoa; phylum Arthropoda; class Malacostraca; order Decapoda; family Parastacidae; genus Cherax; species Cherax destructor. The sequence continues at coordinate 28,114 of WNWK01024067.1, read as the reverse complement.
ACCGGCATCAAGGAACTTCCCTTGAAGGGCAAGAGCTCATTTTAAAGTACATCTCTGGAATGGTAATTATTATTATTATAATCAAGGGGGAGCGTTAAACCCGTATTATTATTATAATCAAAAGAAGCGCTAAACTACAAGGGTCATACAGCGCGGCAGTAAACTCGTAGTGGTCCCCCGTAGAGTACAATAGGAGGCATCCAGATTCGATCACAAATAATAATAATAATGTAATTAAGAGCTTGTGCTTCTTAAGTGGATGTGACCCGGCTGACCAGGTTGGGTCATTGGCTTAAACCGGTAGGTGACTTGGACCTGCCTCGCATCGGCCAGTAGGCCTGCTGCAGCGTTCCTTCTGTCTTGTTCTTAGGGAGTTATACACTGCAGTGCGGTGCCAGGAGGTTTTCTATGACGTTTACAAGAGTCGAGACCACTGAAAAGGGAATACCCGTGCGAAATTAGGTCACGAACCACTGAATTGGTATCCAGCAGCAAGTCTTTGGGTTTACTATTATAAAAAAAACCAAGCACTAAACCCACAAGGGTCATACATCGCTGCGACTTTGGTTTACTAGAAATGCGGCATAACCAATGTATACTAAGGACGGTGGGAGTCAAATTTTAAATAATGTAAACAAATGTAGGAATCAATGGGAAATAATCAACAAGGACTGGAGTAAGAAAGTCTACACAGCTTTAGTGCCTTGGTACACTAATAAGGGGAAAACGCTAGGCCAATAGCCACATGTGACAGGAACGAAAGGCAACAGGACCTGGGAGTGGTAATGTCTGAGGATCTCACCAAGGATCACAACAGTGCCACTTCACATCTGGAGGAAACTGATAGAATGTATAATGAGAACAGAGATGTCAAGCAATGATAATCCTTTTAAATCACTTGTCCTCTATAGGCTGAAATACTGTTGTACATTAACATCTCCATTCAAGGCAAGTGAAATTTCAGATCTAGAGAATGTAGAGAGAACCTTTACTGCACATATAAATTCCATCAAACACCTTAATTACTGGGAACGCCTGGAAGTACTTGACTTGTACTGATGGAGCGCAGGTGAGATACATCTACACTTAGAGGCTAAGGGACTGGTCCCTAATCTGCACACAAAAATCACTCACTACGAAAGCCAAAGACTTGGCAGGCGATGCAACATACCCCAGTGAAAGCAGGATGCCATTAGTACATAAGAGAAAACACAGTAAGTGTCCGGGGCTCCGACTCATAAACAGCCTCCCACCAGCCATAAGAAATTACCAACAGACCCCTGGTTGTCAAGAGGGAGCTGGACAGATACCTAAAGTCGGTGCCGGATCAGGCGGGCTGTGGTTCATACGTTGGACTACGTGCGCCAGCAGTAACAGCCTCATAAGAACATAAGAAAGAAGGAAACTGAGCAGGCCTACTGGCCCATGCGAGGCAGGTCCAAGTCTCCCGCCGGCTTAAGCCAATGCCCGCCCCAGCCAGGTCAGGTTACATTCACTTAAGGAAGGAGCACGGCATCTGACCTAGAGCACAAACTAGTCAGGTACAACTCACACCCACCCGCACCCACTCTATATTTATCTAGCCTATTTTTAAAACTACAACGTTTTAGCCTCTATAACTGTACTCGGGAGTTTGTTCCACTCATCGACAACTCTATTACCAAACCAATGCTTTCCTATATCCTTCCTGAATCTGAATTTATCCAACTTAAAGCCATTGCTGGAGTCCTGTCAATACAAGATATTTTTAGCACGCTATTTACATCCCCTTTATTTATTCCTGTTTTCATTTTATATACCTCAATCATATCCCCCCTAATTTACGCCTTTCAGAGAGTGCAGATTCAGGGTCCTCAGTCTATCCTCATAGGGAAGATTTCTGATACATGGAATCAACTTGGTCATCCTCCTTTGTACGTTTTCCAGAGCATTTATATCCATTCTGTAATACGGTGACCAAACTGTGCAGCATAATCTAGATGAGGTCTAACCAAGGATATATAGAGTTGAAGACCAACCTGAGGACTCCTATTATTTATGCTTCTTGATATGAAGCCAAGGATTCTGTTTGCTTTATTGCGAACACTTATGCACTGCTGTCTTGGTTTTAGATTACTGCTAACCAGAACTCCTAAATCCTTTCGCAATCAGTAGTATTAAGATCTACATTATTTAGTTTATATGTGGCATGGTTATTGTCCTGTCCAATATTTAGAACTTTGCATTTATCTATATTAAACTGCATCTGCCACTTCTCCGACCACTGCATCAGTCTATTCAAATCTTCCTGGAGTGCTCTAATGTCCTCATTTGAATGAATTGGACGGCCTATTTTGGTGTCATCGGCAAACTTGCTTATGTCGCTATTTATTCCCTCATCTATGTCGTTTATGTAGATTGTGAACAACAAGGGGCCCAATACTGACCCCTGTGGAACACCACTTGTGACGCTTCCCCACTCTGATTTCTCCCCATTTATGCAAACTCTGCTGCCTATTTGTCAACCATGCCTCTATCCAGGAAAAATTTCTCCTATTCCGTTTTAATTTTTCCTCAATAGTCTCTGATGTGGGACTCATCAAAGCCTTACTGAAGTCCATATACATAATATCATATTCATTACCATGATCTACCTGCTCAAATACCTTAGTGAAAAAGTTATTAAATTTGTAAGGCAGGAACGCCCTTTGTAAAACCGTGCTGAGATTCGTTGATTAATTTATGCTTTTCAAGATGGCTGCGAATTGCCTCGGCAATTATTGATTCCATAAATTTTCCCACTATGGAGGTTAGTTATTGGTCTATAGTTCGAAGCTAAGGACCTGTCTCCTGCTTTGAAAATAGGTATTACATTTGCAATTTTCCACTTATCTGGCACCATGCCAGTTTGCAGTGATATGTTGAAAAGATTAGCCATAGGTTTGCTAAGCTCCTCTTTACATTCCTTTATAACCCTTGCATACAGTTCATCAGGGCCTGGGATTTGTTAGGTTTTAATTTATCTATTTGTCTAAGGACCATGTCACTTGACCCTAATCGTGTATAGTTTACTATCGTCCTGTGACGGTGAGCTGACCTGAGTAACTTTTGAGTGGCCCTATCTTGTCCCTAATCTTACTTCTGTATACCTGAAAAAACCCTTTTTGGGTTAGTTTTCGATTCTCTTGCAACTTTAACCTCATAGTCTCTTTTTGCTTTTCTTATTCCCTTTTTATTTCTCTCTTTAACTGAATATATTGATTACTTAATTGCCCCTCTCCTCTTTGATTCGCCTATATATGCCTCTCTTTTGACCAATGAGATGTTTAATCTATTGTTCATCCATTTAGGATCATTTTTGTTTGATCTTGATTTCCTAATAGGAACATAAGTTGTCTGAGCAGCTAGAACTATTCTCTGGAAAATGTCATATTGGCAATCACCACCTACCTGACCCACTGTCAGGTCATTCCAGTTCAGCCCACCCAGGTAATTTTTCAGTCCTATGAAATCAGCCAGGCGGAAGTCAGGGACAGAGACTTGATTGTCATTATTAGGGTAATTCCATGATATATTAAAACTGAGTGATTTGTGATCACTTTCCCAAGCTCATCATTAACCTCAAGATTATTAATTAGAGATTCCTGCTGGCAAGAACCAAGTCTAGCAGGTTATTTCCTCTAGTTGGTTCTGTCACCAACTGTTTCAAAAAACAATCCTGAATCGTATCAAGAAAGTCACTTGACTCTAAATTTCCTGTCAAATTGCTCAGTCAATTTGTCTAAAGTTGAAATCTCCCATCAGCACAACATTTTCATGTGAGATGCCTTACGAATTTCATCCATAGAAGTTTACTGCACTCCCTATCAAGATTTGGGGCCTGTAAATCACACCCAAAATAAGTTTTACACGGCTTCAAGAAGCTGTAACCAAACAGATTCAGTGGCTGACGCTTCTAATTTTATATCTTGTCTAACACAACAGTTTAAATTGTCTCTGACATACATCGCTACTCCACCACCCTTCCTGTTGACCCTATCAGTGTGGAATAATTTATAGCCTTGTATGTGACATTCAGAAGGCAACTCTCTATCTTTCAGATTGAGCCAGGTCTCTGTTATAGCAATAATATCTATGTTTCCTGCACTTGCAATTAATCTTAACTCATCTATCTTATTTCTTACACTCCTGCTATTATTATTATTATTATTATTAAAATCAAATAGAAGCGCTAAACCACAGGGGTTATACAGCAACACTCCTGCTATTAGTATAGTAAACCTTAAGGGAGCTAGTCTCTTGTTTCCCTCTACTGTCTCCCCGGGCCGCGGGGGTGTTAATCCCGGAATACCCTCCAGGTAGATATGGAAGGGTTATTTTAAGTCTTGGGAGTAACAGTAAACTTTCAGGGATTATATAATCTGGCCTGGTCCTCTCAAAGACAAACTAAGCTGAGCATTATTAAATTTTCCACAATTGGAGGTTAGGCAGTTCTGTCAGGACACCAATTGAGACTAACCTTGGGCGTTGACTGCCCTGAATCATGCAAATCATTATAATCAAAAGAAGCGCTAAACCTACAAGGGGTATACAACGCAACCTGGTATACCGACGATGAACAGGAAATGAGTGAAATCCTAAAGGAACAGTATGAGTCAGTGTTCAGCAACCCACTAAATGTCAGCAAGGTAGAAAAATGCAGAAATATTTTTCACTCCAGCAGAAGGCCGAGCAGACCACCTAACCGACATTAGTACAAATCCCATAGATTTCGAAAAAGAAATGGACAACATGCCCACTCACTCAGCACCTGGACCAGATTCATGGAATGCTATATTTATAAAGCAGTGCAAAGTACCATTAGCAAGAGCCCTTAGTATTCTGTGGAGAAAGAGCTTAGATCTAGGTGAAATACCGGAGGCTTTAAAGAGTGCAGACATAGCTCCTTGCATAAGGGAGGTAGTAGAGCACTAGCAAATTACAGACCAGTAGCCCTCACTTCTCACATCATAAAATCTTTGAAAGTGATGAGACGGCAGATTACAAACTTCATGGACCAGCACAACTAACATAACCCGAACCAGCATGGCTTCAGAGCGGACGATCATGCCTGTCACAGCTGCTGAACCATTATGACAGAATTACGGAGGCATTGGAGGACGACCAAAACGCAGATGTGATTTACTCAGATTTTGCAAAGGCGTTTGACAAATGCGATCATGGAGTGATAGCGCACAAAAAGAGGGCATAGGCATTACTGGGAAGGTAGGCAGATGGATATTTGAGTTCCTAACACACAGAACACAAAAAGTAGTAGTGAACAGGGCAAGATCCAGCATCAGCGAAGTCAAAAGCTCAGTGCCCCAAGGCACTGTCCTGGCACCTCTGCTGCTTTTTCATCCTCATAGCAGACAGATAAAAACACCCAGCACACTTTTGTATCATCATTTGCAAAGACACTAAAATAAGCACGAGTCACTATGGTAAAAGACACTGAAAGATTACAGGAGGACATAACAGGGTCTTCCAGTGGGCAGTGGAGAACAACATGACGCTCAATAGTGATAAGTTTCAGCTGCTTAGGTATGGAAAAAATGAAGAACTCAAAAGGAACACTATATACAAAACGCAAGAGGGTCACCACATAGAACGAAAGGAACACGTTAAGGACTTGGGAATAATTATGTCTGCTGATCTGTCTTTAAAGACCATAACAAGACAAAGATCACAACAGCCAGGAAGATGACGGGGTGGGTATTGAAAACTTTCAAAACAAGGGAAATATTGCCGATGGTGACACTTCAAATCGCTAGTGCTCCCTCACTTAGAATACTGCTCTGGCCGACGGCCCCGTTCAGGCAGGAGAAATATCAGAGCTGGAACAAATTCAGAGACGTTTACGGCTCACATTGAGCCATTGAAACATCTAAATTATTGGAGATTTCAAGTCTTGAACATGTACTCATTGAGCGGAGGAGAGATACATGATAATATATACTTGGAAAGTACTTGAGGGCCTGGTCCCAAATCTGCACACCATAACATACTGGAGTGAGATATATGGGAGAAAGTGTAAAATAAACCCAGGAGGAGCAGGTGGTGGGGCAATACGGAGCACTGTATTAACATCTGGGGTCCCAGACTATTCAACATCTTACCAGAAGATATCCGAAACATCGCTGGAACCAGTGTAGAAGCCTTCAAGAGGAAACTGGACAAGGATCTTCATCGGGTGTCAGATCAACCAGGCTGTGATGGATATGTGGGTCAGCAGGCCTCCAGCAGCAACAGCCTGGTTGACCAGGCAAGCACCAGACGAGCCTGACCCATGGCCGGGCTCAGAGTAGATACTCTAAAACTCTTCAAAGGTATATACAAAGGTATGCAGGGGGTATTGGGTAGCAAGAGAGGGATGAGTATTAGGGTATGGAGTGCAGAGGGGCAGTGGATAGTGCAGGGGTAGAGTAGCAAGAGATTTAGGTAGAAAGGGCAGTGAGGAGTACTAGTCATTATCATCAGATTATTATTATTATTATAATCAAATAGAAGCGCTAAACCACAGGCATTATCATCAGAGTTTGTGCAGTAAATCAGTTGTTGCCCAAAAAATCAACGAGGTTGGTTAAGGAGGATCCATCAGCAAGAAGGGAAGGAAGTAAGGGAGTAGAGTGGTGACACGTTGGAGGTCAATTCTGCATAGTTGATAGAGCGGGCAGTCCAATAGAATGTAGCTGACAATTCTCAGTGGAAAGGGCGACTCTCCATGAGATGACCGTGAGAAGACGAGGGAGAGAGTAGTCTCCAACCCTAGATGACAAGACGCCAGAAACCTATATGTACTTGGTTTAATTGACTGAGAGTATGGAGAGATTAGACCAACGTTGTGCCAACGGTGCCAAGGTGGGAGCAATTCAGAAAATAGTATATGGGAGGTCATGAACTGCGGGCCGCAGCAGTCTGCCTGTTCATTAGTTGTACGGGCCATGACGGGGACCCAACAAAATATATTTATGCTTGCTAGATTATTATTATAATCAAAAGAAGTTAAACCACGACGTAACCAAAGTTGATACGAAGAAACCAATATAATCAAATAGAAGCGCTAAACCAGGGGTTATACAGCGCTGCAGGTTATTGTAGGATGCAGGGAGAGTGGGTTGTAAGAGGGAGATGGACGATTAGTAGGGTATGGAGTGCAAGATGACGGTGGATGTGCAGGGAGGAGGGTAGCAAGAGATCGAGGTAGAAGGGACTGAGGGAGGTGCTAGAGGTATAATCTTCAGAGTTTGTGTAGTAAGTCAGTTTCTGTCAAAAAGTCAATGAGAGAGTCAGGATTAAAGGAGGGGCCATCTGCAAGAAGGGAAGGTAAAGAAAGGCCAGAGCGAGACGTCGTTGGAGGTAAATTCTGCGTGCTCGTTGATAGAGTGGGCAGTCCAACAGGATATGTCGAACAGACACTGGAACCTGACAATGCTCACAGAGAGGGGCAGGGAGCCTCTCCATGAGATACCCGTGAGTAAGACGAGTGTGGCCGATGCGAAGACGGAGAGTGTAGTCTCCCAACCTCGACATTGGTGACAAGAAGAAGGCCAGAAACCTATAACCGGTTTAATAGAATGAAGTTTGTTATTCAGCAGGTCAGACCAGCGTTGTTGCCAACGGGTGCGAAGGTGGGTAGCAATGACCGCAAAATAGTCCGTGAAAGGAACACCTCTATATGAAACTGGAAGGTCATGTACTGCTGACCGCGCAGCAGTGTCTGCCTGTTCATTGCCCTGTACGTCAACATGACCAGGGACCCAACAAAAGACAATATCTTTATGCTTGCTAAAGATACGGCGTAACCAAAGGTGGATACGAAGAACTAGGGGGTGAGGTGTATCAATTTTACGGATAGCCTGTAAAGCACTAAGGGAGTCTGAAACGACCACAAATGGTGACACAGGCATAGATGCAATACGGATAAGTGCCACAAGAATGGCATACAATTCAGCCGTAAATATGCTAGCCGAGGGTAACAGATGCCCTCGTACGACGCTGTCCGGAAACACTGCTGCGAATCCGACGCCGTCAGATGACTTTGAACCATCGGTGTATACTGCGATGGCATGGGAATGAGAACGGAAATGGTCTAGAAAGAAAGAGCGAGAAGCCGCCGTAGGCAGTTGGGCTTTCGCGCAAGGTAGAGGAATAGAACAGACACGGACAGCAGGAACTTCCCAAGGGGTAGAGGAAAGGGTGAAGCCACATGAACATATAAAGGCGGAAGCTGAAGGGAAGACAAGAGGAATGCAGACGAAGAGAAAAGGGACGAAGTAAACAGGGGCGACGAACAAATAACGAGCGTCTACTAACATCTGTGACAATCCTATACATGGAAGGATTGCGGAGGTCATGAGAGCGAACATAATAGCGAATGCAATGTGCATCACGACGATCGGACAAGGATGGAATGTTCGCTTCTACATAGAGGCTCTCAACCGGGGAAGAACGAAAAGCACCAAGGCATAAGCGTAATCCCTGGTGATGGATGGGATTAAGGCTGGAAAGAGTGGCAGGAGAGGCTGCCGAATATATCTGGTCACCATAATCGAGTTTCGATAGAATTAGGGCTGAATGTAGGCGAAGGAGAGTTCTACGATCAGCCCCCATGAAAGATGTGCGAGGGTTTTAAGGAGGTTCAGCCGGCTATGGCAAGTCGCCTTCAGAGAGGTAATGTGAGGTTTCCAGGACAATCTGCGGTCAAACAGGAGGCCGAGAAACCTGACTGTATCACATTCTGGGATACGTGAGCCGTATAGGTACAATGGATGATCAGAGACCACTGAACGTCTAGTGAACGTAATTTGATGAGTTTTGCCACTAGAAAACTTAAACCCGTGAGTGGTGGCCCAATCAGAAACCCGGTTGATGGCATGCTGGAGGGAAACTGCAATGAGGTGACAGTCAGCACCTGCAAAGCTATAGCAAAGTCATCCACATAGAGCGATGACCAAATATTGGATAGGAGAACAGATGCCAGATTATTTATAGCAAGCAGAAAAAGTGTTGTGCTCAGAACACATCCCTGGGGGACACCTTCAGCTTGGACAAATTCCGGGGAGAGTTCATTACGAACCCGGACCCGGAAATGTCTGTCAGTTAAGAAAGCCTTAAGAAAGAATGGTAAGTTGCCTCGGAGGCCTAAGGAGTGGGCCTGGGCCAAGATATTATATCTCCAAGTTGTATCATAAGCCTTCTCAAGGTCGAAAAAGATAGCGATAACCGAATGGTTATTCGCAAAGGCATTACGAATATACGTATCCAAGCGCAGCAAGGGGTCAATGGCAGAACGGCCCTTACGGAAACCATACTGACTAGGGAGAGACTATTGTGAGTCTCTAAATACCACATCAAACGTCTATTAACTAGACGTTCCATTACCTTGCAAACTGCACTGGTAAGAGCGATGGGACGGTAGTGAGAGGGATCACGTCCCGTAGCACCTGGTTTTCGAAAAGGGAGAACAATAGCAGACTTCCACAGCTGGGGAATAACTCCTTGCGACCATATAAGATTAAAGAGTCGTAAGAGGACAGTAAGAGCAGACTGATGTAAATGCTGTAGCATACGAATATGTATGCCGTCTGGCCCAGCTGCCGATGATCGGCAAGCAGAGAGTGTTGCCTCCAGTTCTTGAAGGGTAAAAGGCACATTATAGGATTCTTCTCTAAGAGAAGAAAAATCTAAGGGCTTTAACTCGCTGGCAGACTTAGAAGAAAGGAACGAGGGGCATAGATGGAGCCCCTGAGAAATGCGGACGAGATGGTTACCAATTTCAGTGGCAACGGCAAGAGGGTGTGCTATATCGACACCAGCAACCTGAAGAACAGGAGCCGGGTCGGGGAGAATTTACCACTTAATTTCCGCACTTTCTTCCAGACTGCACTCATCGAGGAAGCCGAAGTGACAGTAGAAACGTAATCTCGCCAGCAAGTGCGTTTAGCATCACGTATGACACGACGAGCAATAGCTCTCTTCTGCTTGAAATCAAGGAGTCTCTCTGTGGTTCTGTTATATCGATACCTGCCCCATGCAGCACGTTTCAAACGCACTGCCCGAGCACAAGCAGGAGACCACCAAGGCACGCACTTCTGAGGATGCTTGCCCGAGGTTTGGGGAATAGAATGTGAAGCCGCTGTGAAGATGGAGGACGAAAAGAGATGTAAAACCTCATCAATGGAGGACGAGATAGGAACCTCATGAAAGGCAGTAAGATGTGCGTAAAGGTCCCATTTCGCCCGGTCAAATTGCCAGCGTGGGCAATGAGGAGGTGGAGAAAACAGAGGGGACTTAAGGATGATTGGGAAATGATCGCTGTCATGTAAGTCCGGGAGGACAGACCAGGTGAAGTCAAGGACAGTAGATGAAGAGCAGATGGAAAGATCGATGCAGGAGAAAGAATGAGTTCGGGGATCAAAATGGGTAGGAGTACCCGTATTTAAAACATGGAGGGGAAGAGAAGCAAGAAATGCCTCCAACTGAATGCCACGGAGTCACAGTGCGATCCTCCCCAGAGAAAATGGTGTGCGTTAAAATCGCCGAGTAATAGAAGGGGTGGCGGTAAGGAAGAAACCAGAAAATCAACATCTGGGATAGACATTGCCCGCGAAGGGAGAGATATAAAGAACAGAGTGTATACCACTTATTCAAGTGGATACGGGCTGCGGTGTAATGTAAGGAAGAAGGAACATAGAGCTGACGGTATGGAACACCAGTGCGTATAAGAAGAGCACTTTCGTTAAAGGTTCCATCGGAAAAAGGATCCGATGAATATAACAAATCATAGCCTGAAAAGGGCCTGATAACAGTGGATTGTAATTTGGGTTCTTGCAAACAGACCCCAACAGGGAAAACTGAGAGAGCAACACCTGAAGCTCACCCCGGTTACCCGAGGCCTCGGATATTCCACTGTAAATAAGCCATGATTTATGGAGAGAAAGATATAAGTGGAAGTGAGAGGAATCTATGGACTAGGGTTAGAAAAGTCCACGTGTGGAGGCAGCGGAAGACCTGTAATCAGAGAAGGAGGAGGACGTTGTGAAGGAAGGGGGTTGAGACGAAGAAGAGAGATGAGGAACCTCAGGTGGAGTAGTGTCCATCATCTGTCCAGTCTCTGTAATATATTCTGCAATAGCTTCCAGTGTTTCGGAAGTCAAAGATGCAGAATGTGGGACTACATTAGAAATGGAAGAAGAGTGAGCAACGATCGGGGAGTCTATAGACTGCACTAAAGTAGAGGGTGAGGAGATAGAAGAGGAAACTGTCGAAGGGGCTTGGGAGGGGACAGGGATGAAGGTAGTGTATGAGGAGGAGGATGAACCTCCACACACGTTATAGAACTAGTCAGAGGCGAAGGACCTGGCAGTAGGGATTTTTTGCCGGGCTTATGAGAAGGAGGGGGGCGCTGAGGTTTAGGTGAAGAACGAGGACGTGTAGACTCAGGATTGTGCGAGTGAGTAGAGGAAGGAGTGTGGACAGTATGGGAAGCCGAGGTAGGGACCTCGGAGCCAAGAATATCAAAAGGATTCGAGACAGGGGTGATTGCGGATGAGGCAACCACAGAGGAAGCCGTGGAAGTTGGGACCCCAGAAGCGGGGCGACGTTTAGCAATGCGAGAATAAGAAATACGGGAAGTTTCCTTGAAGGCGAAGATGAGAGACAGCCATAGCATAGGAGAAGCCTTCCGCCTCTTTGAGACAACGGATTTCCCGCTCATTCAGGTAAACCTGACAACGGCGAGAATATGAAGGATGTGCCTCATGACAGTTAAGGCAAGAGGGAGGTAGAGTACAAGAAGAACTGGCATGGTCGTCAGCACCACAGACTGGGCATTCGGCCATGGACCTGCAATATTTTGCCAGCAGTTTCTACACTGCTGCGGTGTAGGGGTCACCTTTCGAACTTGTAAACGTTGACCTGCAATGTAGACCGAAGGTGGCAGTTCTCGGCAGTCAAACGTTAAACGAGCTATATTGCAAGGATAACGTCTTCGCTTATTGGCTGGGAGGACAAAAGTGTCAACTTTAAGGATAGGGAGTTCTTGGAGCTCAAGCTGCTCGAAAATGTCATCACCACATGTCTGGAAATTCCGTTGGACAATGGTGTGGGGCAAAATGACAGAACCACAACAAGAATTGAGGGAATGGTGCTTGTCAATAGTAACAGGTGTATTGTCAATGGTCGTAAGAAGAGAAAGATCACGAGCTTGGCCAGCATTCTGGACCGTGATGATGCGAGTGCCGCTCTTGAGAGCGTGAAATGAGATGTTTTGACCAACATGGCGTAGTAGAGCCTTGTGAATGAATGGTTCAGAGAACCGACGAGTTGGTAAATTAGACACATATGCAACACTTGTGTATCTTTATTGAGGAAACGTTTCGCCACACAGTGGCTTCATCAGTCCATACAAAGGAGAATCGTGAAGAACAGGAGGAGTGTGAGGTTGTCAGGCCTCAATCTTGAGTAGATGTTGTCAGTCCATCAATCTTGAATAGAATAACAGCGTATGAACAAATGTGACACCTCCTACAACTGCTGCACCTCTCCTGTCTACAGTATATAGCTCCCTATGCTCATACGCTGTTATTCTATTCAAGATTGATGGACTGACAACATCTACTCAAGATTGAGGGCCTGACAACCTCACACTCCTCCTGTTCTTCACGATTCTCCTTTGTATGGACTGATGAAGCCACTGTGTGGCGAAACGTTTCTCAATAAAGATACACAAGTGTTGCATATGTGTCTAATTTACCTAGTAGAGCCTTACCAATACTATGGTCTGAAAGATAGGTATTAGGAGAAGTTGGACGAAGAGTAAAAAACTTTGTCCATTGAGTAGTTTGAAACAGAGAGTTTAAGGGGAGTGAGTGACGAGCTGGTCGTTTCTGCGATGAACGAGAAGGAGTGTCGAATCGTCATGTGTGGGTCTTGGTCGTTTTTGTGTGGGACCGGGGTGGTCCGATGGGAGACGGGCGAGCGATTCGAAAATTGCCGCACCGTCGAGGAGAAGCCGGAATCAAGGTCAGAGAAGAGCGAAGGTCAGACGTATCGAAAGGGCCAGTCGGGACCCTGGTACCTGAAGCAGGTGACGAACCAGCACCAGCAAGAGGTACAGGGGCATGAGAGGTGTCCAAAGAGTCATCCGTTAACGAGGCAGGGTCAGTACTGGGTGCGGTATCAGGAAGGGGCCCGGGGTAGTGGGTTCATGGATTGGGTCAGCCATGGTTAGGTTACTTCTTTCTTTTTATTTTTAAGAAAAAAAGAAAGAAGAAAAGAAAATAAAAATAAAAAAAGAATAAAAAAGGGGAACGTGGAGGAATAGGTCCTAGGAGGAATGAAAGGAGCGCAAATCCCCCTCCGTGCCCAAGAGGACCTCAACACCGCAAGTAGTGCAGATGCTGCATGGAACCCGTGCCATACCCTACCCTTCACGCCAGTAAACCAGCAATCCGGGATAGCAACCTCACATCCACCGAGCCATCTCGGCGGACAAAAGAGAGGGCGGCCGGATATCCGCCACAAAGCATACCGCCTTCGGCCACCACCCCGGAATCGAAAGGTGGCCTCCAGAGATACACCCGTCGCCCGAAAGATACCCAAAGCCACCCCCCGGGTGACCGGAGAGGGATCGGGACATCCCCAGGCGATCCAGATTCCACGGCAAACTACACCACCGCCAAGGACCTCAACAGAATGGGATGGACTACGATACCCTTTCCCCTACCTAGGAACTAGAATGCCTGAGGAGAGAAGCTCCCAGGGTAAAACTGGTAAGGAAATAAGGGAGGGATGAGGAGGAGGAGGAGGAAAGGGAAAAGGGAGGATGGGGGAGATGGGAAAAGGGAGGGGGGATTGGGGGGTAATTAGGTTCGGTCTGAGGAAGACCAAAGGTCCAATTCCTCAGACCGATAGCCTCTTTACCACGTCAAGGAGCCCCCCTTAAAGAGGCCCAGCCTGGATAGATCTGCCATTTCACCAGAGCCTTTAACAACGAAGGGATGTGGGCGGCCTTAGTGTTATGTACAAGGCCAATATTGTCAAAGTACCACACTTGTCTCCACTCCGAGGACAGCGAGAAGTGAGCTTCTACACCACAAGACGGGCAGCAAGCAGCAACTTCACTCTGGCTGTACCCTTCTCCAGAACATCACTTCATCTGAGATCATTTATTTCTAGGATGACTCGAGTCATGAAATGAAATTGCTGGACCACAGATGGTTCCAGCTTCATCCTGTTCCATATGTGTATATCCCATAGCAATAAAAAGGCTTTTAAATGAGCTGATGTAGATAACACCTCTTAGCTTGTAAATAAAGTTAGTGATCCTTACCCTAATGTTATTAAACGTTTTTTTTAAGAGAGAAAGAGAGAGAGAGAGAGAGAGAGAGAGAGAGAGAGAGAGAGAGAGAGAGAGAGAGAGAGAGAGAGAGAGAAGAGAAACTAACCAGCATGATTAGTTGATTAAAAAAATTCTCTAAAACTCCTTTGACAAACAGTTTTATAATTTGACGAAAACAGTTTTATAATTTGTTGACAAAAACAATTTTATAGTTTGTTGACAAACAGTTTTATAATTTGTTCAATTGCAAAAAAGACATTGAGAAACCGAGAAAAAAACGAGACGGTGCGATATACAACGAGACGGTGCGATATACAACGAGACGGAGCGATATACAACGAGACGGAGCGATATACAACGAGACGGAGCGATATACAACGAGACGGAGCGATATACAACGAGACGGAGCGATATACAACGAGACGGAGCGATATACAACGAGACGGAGCGATATACAACGAGACGGAGCGATATACAACGAGACGGAGCGATATACAACGAGACCGAGTGATATAAAAAGAGACAGAGGGATAAAGCAGCGAAACAAAACGATTGAAAACGAGACAGAACAATTGAAAAATGAGAGAATTATCGGAAGACTAAGATATGTGAAACGTTGAACGAACGACAATGAGAAATCAAGCGACTTTGAACTATAAAAGGGAGAAGTAAAAAAAAAACATTATTTCCTAAAACCATCACTGTCACTAAAACATCACTGTCATTAAAACATCACTGTCATTAAAACATCACTGTCATTAAAACATCACTGTCATTAAAACATCACTGTCATTAAAACCATCACTGTCATTAAAACATCACTGTCATTAAAACATCACTGTCATTAAAACATCACTGTCATTAAAACATCACTGTCATTAAAACCACCACTGTCATTAAAACCACCACTATCATTAAAACCACCACTATCATTAAAACCACCACTATCATTAAAACCACATGTTCTCTAAAACTACCACGGTCTTTAAAACTACCACATTCTTCAAAACCACCATGGTATTTAAAACCAAGGTCATTAAAGCCACCATGGTCATTAAAACCACCATGGTCATTAAAACCAAGGTTTTAATGACAATTCTGTGTCATGGGGTAGGTGGCACTGTCACTATCTCTCCCTCTCGCTATGACACTCTCTTTAATTCTCTTCATATCATCGGCAAAGTATGCAGATTAAACGAAATTGGGGAGATGTGCAGCATCCGTGACTGACTGACAGAGCATCCAGAGGGAACCGGACAGGCTGTCGCACAGATCAGAGACTGGGGATGAAATTCAATGTGAACAAGCGGAAGGTAATGCATTATATATATATATATATATATATATATATATATATATATATATATATATATATATATATATTGTCGTGCCGAATAGGTAAAACTGGTCAATTAGCAAGAACTCATTTAAAATTAAGTCCTTTCTAATAAAAATCTCATATATATATATATATATATATATATATATATATATATATATATATATATATATATATATATATATATTATGCAAAACAACTATAGGGAGAGTTGAATGATAGCTCTAGGCCTTTCGTGTTGCAATCAACACAATCAGGAGCTTGCAATATTGAAGAAATGAGAAGGAAATCCAAGCAGATTCGTGCAAACCCACTTAAAGAGACAAAGGTAGAAAGATTCATAGGAATAGTCATCAAGAATGAACCTGAGTCGCATTAAACAAGGTCTTGTGGCAAGCAGCGAGGTCACCAAGATTCTTGACCCACAGCAAGTAATCCCGAGCAGTACGTGACACGGTGCCAGCATTAAAACTAGACCTGCTGTCTAGTTCTTGTGAACTGTATTGCATGAGAGACGCTGGCATACTTAGGAGGGCATAGGGAAGAACAGATTTCGTCCCAGCATTAGGAAGCTTGCTTGCTTTCTTTCTCTCTCTCTTTTTCTTTCTTTCTTTACACAAGGGTTGTACAGGGTTAAGTCAAGGGTTCCTACCTTTATTTACAAGCTAAGAGCTATTTTCTGCCTCAGTTCATTTAAAATCCATTTGGTTTGAAACATAAATTGGGTGTAGGATAAAGTTCGAGCCGTATGTGGGCCAGTGGTTTAATTTGTTCATCTGACTTTATTTACCCTCTCTCTCTCTCTCTCTCTCTCTCTCTCTCTCTCTCTCTCTCTCTCTCTCTCTCTCTCTCTCCTTGTACAATTGTACAAACGACATACATTTATTTCACTAATCAAACACTGATCACCTCAGGACGGGTTGGACAAAAACACAGAAACAATGTTTTACAAACATTTACAAACACACGAGTGTGTCGTCCTCTCTTGGGACCCTCGTTGCAAACAATGCTCACTGCCAAGTATTGTATTTTTCGTATGCAAATTGAGGACAAAATTCAGGACAAAAATTCGGAAGAAACGGGGGACCACGATACTCATAGTATTGTTGGTTTATATCTCATCTTTCCCTCCTCTCTCTCTCTCTCTCTCTCTCTCTCTCTCTCTCTCTCTCTCTCTCTCTCTCTCTCTCTCTCTCTCTCTCTCTAATTTTGCTGCTATGAAGATTAATGTAAATAAAAAATAGGTTGGAAACTATTCGTTTTTTCGAGAAAGAGAGAGAGAGAGAAAAAAAAAGAGAAGAGAAAGAGAGGAGTTATCTCTAGGGAAAGGCTCAGTCTCGCCCAGAAACAAATCATTATCTCCACTTCACGCATCGCCGTTTTCTTTCTTTTTTTTGGCTTTCTTTTTCTCTTTCTGTCTTACATTCTTTCTTCCGTTCTCTCTGCTTTAATTTGCTCTAGTACTATTATTATTATAATTATATTATTAACTGTTATGTTATTATTATCAACTTATGTAATTATTAACTTATATTTTATAATTATTAACTGTTACATTATTATTATTATTGTTATATAATTAATTTATTATTCTTATATTATTACATAATTATTTTTATTATTAAATTCGTGGGAATCGCTTAACCCGTATGGGTCATGTAACCCCTAATGAATGGGGGGTAATGAGGCTTGGTCTGAGGAGGGGGAAAGCCGCTCCAATGCCTTGGTTGAAGAACCCTTTAATGTCATGAAGGTACCCCCCATTCCTTGAGGGTAGAGAGTATTTGAATGGGAATTATGGAGTGAATGGGCTATGGGAATGAGGAAAAAATGGGGGGTTTAAATGCACCATAATCGTGTGTGAACTTAATGAGGTAAAGAAAAAAATATGGGGTAACTACCATACCATGATATACCAGAATAATAAATGGGTGGAATGGGAAATGGGCCACTACCGTAACACATTACAGAATCATAGGAAAAATAGTAACTACCATAGCTTGTTTTTTAATAAGAAGAATGGTAACTACTATAAGATGTTATAAAAAGAAAAATGGGGAACTCCCATTACACGCACCAACAGAATGAAATAGAAAAAATGGGGATGGTGCTATAGTACACCACAGTGAGTGGTGATAGTACACCACAGTGAGTGGTGATAGTACACCACAGTGAGTGGTGATAGTACACCACAGTGAGTGGTGATAGTACACCACAGTGAGTGGTGATAGTACACCACAGTGAGTGGTGATAGTACACCACAGTGAGTGGTGATAGTACACCACAGTGAGTGGTGATAGTACACCACAGTGAGTGGTGATAGTACACCACAGTGAGTGGTGATAGTACACCACAGTGAGTGGTGATAATACACTACAGTGAGTGGTGATAGTACACCACAGTGAGTGGTGATAGTACACCACAGTGAGTGGTGATAGTACACCAGTGAGTGGTGATAGTACACCAGTGAGTGGTGATAGTACACCACAGTGAGTGGTGATAGTACACCACAGTGAGTGGTGATAGTGTGCATCTCCCTGAGGAAACTGCTGTCTGCTGGTGCAACGGCAGAAGTAGCACTCGCAAAAAACTTACCTTTGAAGAGTTTCTCTACTCTCTGAGCCCGGCCATGGGCCAGGCTCGTCTGGTGCTTGCCTGGTCAACCAGGCTGTTGCTGCTGGAGGCCCGCTGCCCCACATATCCGTCACATCCTGGTTGATCTGGCACCTGGTGAAGATATTTGTCCAGTTTCCTTTTGAAGGCTTCTACACTGGTTCCAGCCGTGTTTCGGATATCTTCTGGTAAGATGTTGAATAGTCTGGGAAACCCGGATGTTGATACAGTGCTCCCTTATTGTCCCCACCGCACCCCTGCTCCTCACTGGGTTTAATTTACACTTTCCCCCATATCTCTCACTCCTGTATGTTGTTATGGCAGTGTGCAGATTTGGGACCAGGACCTCGAGTACAGTGGACCCTCGGTTTTCGTTCACCTAAAAACTCTATTATGTAAGTGTATTTTCATAAGTGCTTTTGTAAGTGTATTTTGAGGGTTCTGAAATGACTAATCTAATTTAAATTTGTCCTTATGGGAACAAATTCGTTCGGTAACGGCACTCAAACAGCATTCTGGAATGAATTTTCAACGAAAACCGAGGGTCCACTGTACTTTCCAGGTATATATTTTCATGTATCTCTCTCTCCTTCGCTTCAATGAGTACATGTTCAAGACTTGAAGGCGATAATTTAGGAGAAAAAACCAGTTTGTTACTTTCCTCCCCCCCTTGTAGCTGCTCTGAGACGGTCATGTTAAATGATTGGTTTAGCTGTTATATTTCCCCAGCATGGTGAGCTGTTATCAATTTAGCTGTTATATTTCCCCAGCATGGTGAGCTGTTATCAATTTAGCTGTTATACTTGCTAAGTTACGTGTATTGCAATGCAATATTTATTAGTGATGAACTGAGATCAAAACAACAGGATTTAGGTTCTTGTAGTGGGAGCAAACTGACTATAGAACAACAGGAGCTATGAATATTGCAGTGGCGTTGAAGCAACAACAGAACAGGAGCCCCCGAGTCTCGTAATGATGTTAAACCGACAACGGTACAACAGGAGTCACGAGTCGTGTAGTAACGTTGAGCTAGCAACAGAACAACAGGAGCCCCCGAGTCTCGTATTGATGTTGGATCGACAGCAGGAGTCTCGAGTCTTTCAGTGATGTATGTTATGATGGATGATATTTTTTATTTTAATTGTGATATGTATGTTTTATGGGTAGTATGTATGATTTGATGGGTAGTATGTATGATTTGATGGGTAGTATGTATGATTTGATAGGGTAGTATATGTTATTTGATGGGAAGTATGTATGATTTGATGGACTTGTGATTTGAAGGGTGATATGTATGATTCGATGAGTCATGTGTGTGGTTTAAGGTATAATATGTATGATTTGATGAGTGGTACGTATGATAGATGGCATATATTAACATTACACATAGTGTATATTCTATATATATCCACACTATATATGCAAATTGGACGTGTGATGAACGGTGAGCATAAATAAAAATTAATTAACAGAGGAGAGAGAGAGAGAGAGAGAGAGAGAGAGAGAGAAGAGGGAAGAGATAGAGGACATAGAGAGAGAGAGAAAGAGAGAGAGAGAGAGAGAGAAGAGGGACAGAGAGAGAGAGGTTACTGTAAATGTCTTCGTTGGAGGACATAGGGGAAACAGAAGGCACCACGAACATAAATTTAATGCTGTAACTCTCTCTCTCTCTCTCTCTCTCTCTCTCTCTCTCTTCTCTCTCACACACACACAATTTTCAATTGTTTTCATGTTTCACCTAGAACAATATAATAACTTTAAACCTCATCAAATCTGTTATATTCTTTGGACAGCAAAATAAACACAAGAGTAAAGACATACAAAAATTAATCCTGTCCTCAGGTATGGTAGACCCTCTGCTTTATATTGTAGCTCTGGGTAGAGCTTTGTTATAGCTCTCTCTAGAGCTTTATGTTATAGCTCTGTGTAGAGCTTTATGTTATAGCTCTGTGTAGAGCCTAATGTTATAGCTCTGAGTAGAGCTGCAACATGATTTAATAGAGCTCTACACACACACACACATATATATATATATATATATATATATATATATATATATATATATATATATATATATATATATAATATATAATATACATATACATATAATATAGTTATTGTTGTGTGTCAATCCTGGTTCAGTTTCGCTGTAGCCGTCTCTCAAGTGTTGTGTGTGAGGGGATGGGACACTGTCTCTCATTCTTACGAGACAGGACTCTGGCCTCGCTGATACCGGAGAGATTGCTTCATCCTCCAGGGAATTACCGCCCGATGTAATTGGTTTGCAACGCGTCCTCGCTCGCAACGAACCCACACGGAACGCACTCACAAGCGACGCACTCACAAGCGACGCACTCACAAGCGACGCACTCACAAGCGACGCACTCACAAGCGACTCACACGGGAGCGACACACGCAACGCTCGCAAAACAGGGCTTAAGCAACACATTTAACTCACGCAAACCCTACCCCACGCAATGCACTCAATACATGGAATCCCTACCACAAAACAATCCCAATGCACGCCACACATACGCATCACGCAACACACGAAACTCACGTGCTAGTCTCTGAACGAGATTTGCATGGAGAGTATTGCTTTTTTTCTGCCTTCGTGTTTGCAGGGGTAGGCCTCTATCACACTAAAACCGTAAGGTGTTCTAGCGATCACAAGCCTCCCATCCCCCTTCGGCCCGGTGACAGGGTAGGCCCATTGATATGCCACCAGGCTGTTGGTGCAACGTAAGCACCACAGCCCAGCTCATCAGGAAATGATTTGAGGAACCTTCAAGACAGCCAGGAATGGAGGTCATGAAGACTGAAGAAAGAGATAGAGGGATAGGTTAGAAATTTGTGTATCCCAGGATAGGCTTGAAATACGTGTATCCCAGGATAGGCTTGAAATACGTGTATCCCAAGATAGGCTTGAAATACGTGTATCCCAGGATAGGCTTGAAATACGTGTATCCCAGGATAGGCTTGAAATACGTGTATTCCAAGATAGGCTTGAAATACGTGTATCCCAGGATAGGCTTGAAATACGTATATCCCAGGATAGGCTTGAAATGTGTATCCCAGGATAGGCTTAGATACGTTCAGAGACTCTGTAAACAGTCCACATCTGGGATTTGGATAATCTGTGTACGGGTATACCCAAAGGAGGGACTCTGGTGTCTGCTAATGTACGTATCTGCTGACTCTTGTATCTGCTGACTTCTTTATCTGCTACTCTTCGTACCTGCTGACTCTCGTATATGTTATTGTACTTATCTGCTGACACTTTCATCTGCTGCTAGAAACGGTAAGTGTATTTGGCGAGCTGGTGGTCAGCAGTCTCCATCAGCCTCCCTCACTGAAGGCAGCCTCCCTCACTGAAGGCAGCCTCCATCACTGAAGGCAGCCTCCCTCACTGAAGGCAGCACCCCCTCACTGAAGGCAGCCTCCATCACCGGGATGAATCTCGGGAACTGTAAGACTGCATAGGCCGCAATTTTACCGCAAGCATGAATAAACACGACAAAGAAAATTTAAAACGCGAACATTCTGGATTATTTGTTCCCTCCCGCCTCCCTGACTCGCCACACTGTTTACAAACGCACCAACATTCGTTGTAGTCCTCCGTAACCCGGATTTAATAAGTGTATCAGTGTGGCGTATTTTTTCATGTAACCTCGAGATTCGTGCGCAACTCACGAACTTAAAGAAAATCACCAAATCTTAAAGAAAATCAAGCGGGTTTATTTTGAAAAGAAGACAAGTTGTAGAATAAACTTTAATGGGACAAGGTTTCACTCTATTAGGTCGTGATGTTGAAGCTCAACGCAGGGCGAAACGCCGTAGTAGAGCTACTCTTTTCCCTTCCTCGGATCGAACCTGATTACCTTCCATACCCCAAGCACTGTATAACCCTTATGGTTTTAACGCTTCCACAATTATTAAAAAATAATAACACTAGATATACTATCTAGATGAGGAACATGCTAGAGGCAATCTTAATACACAGTTTCAAGAGTAGGTATGAGTCCAGGATCTCGCCTTGCATTTTTTTTGGGTCATAGAAATTTTTAATTTATATATAAACTTTAAATTTATATACAAGATTTAAATTCTCATCAATACTAGTATACAGATTTATGTAATTTGTAAACGCTACTACCGGGGTGTTCGTGTACGTGTTCGTGTACGTGTACATGATCCAAGTACGAGACAAAGGGTACTAGGTCCGTCAGATAAATTCTGATGAGGACATTAGAGCGCTAAAGAAAAAATTTTGGGTAGGTTGATGCAGTGGTCGGAGATGTGGCAGATGCTGTTCGATGTTCGACAGATGTGAGATTCTTAGCCTAGAGAGGAGAATAACCATGACACTAATACACTAAGTAATGTACATCTCAATCACTCGGAATACGAATAAGATTTAGGAGTTCTGGTTAGCATTAATCTAAACCAAAACAACAGTGTACAAGTGTTTGCAAAAACCTAATAGAATTCTTGGCTTCATATCAAAGGAATGTAAATAACACGAGTCCTCAGGTTATACTTTAACTTTATATATCCTTAGTAAGTCCCCGTTTGATTACGCTACACAATTTTTGCGCTGGAAAAACAACACACAGAAGGATAGCGAAGTTAATCCCATGTTTTTTGAAATTTTTCCTACGAGGATAGACTGAGGACCCCGAATCTGGACCTCTGGAAAGGTGGAGAATTAGGGGGATATGACTGATGTATACAAATTGAAAACAGAAATAAATAAAGGGGATATAAATAACGTGCTGAAAATATCTAACCAAGACAGGACTCTCAGAAATAGGTTCAAGTTGATATTTAGAAAATAGGGAAACACTGGTTTGGTAACAGTTGTGAGCGTGTAAAAGGGAAAAGTATGAGTAGCGAACAAATTAGGCACCTTTAAAAATAGGCTAGACAAGTACATGAGTGGGTGTGGTTGGGTACGAACAGGTCCTGCCTAGCATACCCCAGTAGATAAATTAGACACATATGCAACACTTGGGTATCTTTATTGAGGAAACTTTTCACCATAGAGTGGCTTCACCAGTCCAATACAAAGAAGAATAGTGAGGATCAGAAGGCGATTGAGTTAATTAGACCTTCAGCCTGGAGTCGATGTAATTAGGCCATCAATCTTGATAAGAATACCGCATATGCGAGAAGGAACTTACATACTGCAGACAGGTGAGGTGAAGCAGTCGTACGTGGTGTCACCTTAGACAAATCCACAGGTGGAAGTAGGTCATGCCTATAGGTTAGGCAAGTGTAGAATTTCCTGTATGAAGATCCCAAGATGTTGCTGTGTCCGACAGGAATGTAGATAAATGATACCCAGATGTTGCACACGTTTCTAATATATCATTTTGTTGGTTCTCTAAACCGTATATTAACATGGGCCAGCAGGCCTCCAGTAGTGCTCCTCCTCTCTTAAGTTCTTACCGCTGTATAACCCCTGTGGTTTAGCGCTTCTATTTGATTATAATAATAATAATAATAATAATAATAATAATAATCTTAAGTTCTTATGTCCTTGCACGGGATAAACGTACGAGGTCCGTGCACGGGATGAGAGTACGTGGTCCGTGCACGGGATGAGAGTACGTGGTCCGTGCACGGGATGAGAGTACGTGGTCCGTGCACGGGATGAGAGTACGTGGTCCGTGCACGGGATGAGAGTACGTGGTCCGTGCACGGGATGAGAGTACGTGGTCCGTGCACGGGATGAGAGTACGTGCTCCGTGCACGGGCTGAGTACGTGGTCCGTGCACGGGATGAGAGTACGTGGTCCGTGCACGGGATGAGAGTACGTGGTCCGTGCACGGGCTGAGAGTACGTGGTCCGGGCCTCGGCAGTTCCTAAAGGTCTTCTCTTTTTACGGGTCGACCATTATCGTGGTGAAAACTGAATGGACTCTGAGAGCTGCAGCGCTCACCACCTCTGGCGCAGCACTCGCTCACCACCACTGGCGCAGCACTCGCTCACCACCTCTGGCGCAGCACTCGCTCACCACCTCTGGCGCAGCACTCGCTCACCACCTCTGGCGCAGCACTCGCTCACCACCACTGGCGCAGCACTCGCTCACCACCTCTGGCGCAGCACTCGCTCACCACCTCTGGCGCAGCACTCGCTCACCTCATGTCAGCGAGAAGAAGAGACAGAGAGAGAATGCATAAAACATTTCTAAACGCGTCTATGATTGAGATGATAACCAAAAAAAACAAAAGCAGCATTTCAGTAAAGAGCCTTATTCACGCAACACACACACACACACAAACACACACACACACACACACACAATGAAAGGAAGAAAACGTATAATTATCTTATCATTTTTTCAAGTAAATTGATCTTTAAATTACTTTTTTCTTGCGGTCCGCTTGTGTGCAGAGTGCGGCCCGCCTCGCTGCTTGAAACAATTCATTTTTGCTTAATTAGCCACACATCATCTCAAGTCCACATTTGTTCTAATACATTTCGTTAACTTTGCTATTTTAGGCTTCTTTCGTTAATAATTAAATAAAGGATGAGGTCACAAGGATGAGCGTCCGCCATGTTGACGGTCAAGCCTAGGCGACAAAACAATGATTTTTATTTGAAGGATTTTGAATTGTGTGAGACTTGTGCTGAGGCTTTTTCAAATACAATGGTGGCAAATAGCACTAGCTAATTCTAGCTCTGTTGTGGGATTACATATATATATTGGATACTCAGACTTATTTAATAACGCTTTGGATATACGTATCATTTGTTCCTTCTTGTGTCACAAATTTAAATTTTTGTCAGGCAAATTTGAGACAAATTTGTTCTTGCGTTAAAATGACTTCGTTGAAAACCTCTTCATTTTCTACGAAGAGGCTGCCGCTATCCCATTCCCAAAATTTGTCTTGAGTCAAGACTTTGTTAATGGCTCGGGCAGCCACAGATCAAAGTTTAGCAACCCGGCCAAAGTTACTGAGAGGATTGTTCCTCTCTCTTTATTCGACTCTTGTTCCTCTCCTGATGCAGCATTATGTACAGCTCCGGATGTTTCTTATCCGTCAGTGGAGAAACTTTGGGTGTTACAGGCGCATTACCGTGGGTGAGCGTTAAATCTTTATGGATCAATACAGCGCACGTTCAATGAGATTTGATCTCGGGTAATGTATTAGCTCCTGACAGACAGAGGAGCTTTGAGTTATTTTGCATAAACATTCAGCTACCTGCAGTCGCCCAGGACTCGCTACGTGGAGTAACTGCACGTGTGGATAAATTTGAGGTGTTGATGTCGTCTTAAGTAAATGTTACTTGTTTTCTGGTCAAATTTAAGATCGTTTCTGAAACCCACCTTTCTGACTGATTCTTGGCTCGTCTATTACATAAACAATGGCTCTCCGGCGATGGATATTCCAGATTTCAGACTCCATTAATTTCAATCGTATATTCTTCACCGTGTGAGGATTCCTCATGGCTAGCTATGTATATACACTGGGCTACTTATATGACACTGTCATCCTGTATACCCACCCACGGATGTCGGTGGTGTACACACGAACACAGAATGACACTACCACCACTAGGTGGTGTCACCTAGTGATGGGGGTGTCATCCAGGACTCAAATAACACCATCATCCGAATCCTCCCAGGGATGTGTGGTGCTGCCACCAGGCCCCGGGACCGATTTGGCCCAGAACTGAAACGTTTTCGTAAGATGTCGAAATCTCTTCTCAGGCGTCAAAACCCCAAAAAAAAATTTTAATGTGATACGTTCACCCCCCTGGCTGTAAGGCAAAAAACTTTTTGCCCCCAGGGTCTTGGAGAAATATAACCCCCCGGGGGATGAAACGCTTCTTAATATGCCATAAATTGTTATGGAATTAATATTCCCCGACCCCTTGTCTGTGTATAATATACTTGTCTGTGTATAATATACTTGTCTTTATAATATACTTGTCTTTATAATATACTTGTCTTATAATATCTTGTCTGTATAATATACTTGTCTGTTATAATATATTGTCTGTGAAATATATTGTCTGTGTATAATATACTTGTCTTTTATAATATACTTGTCTGTGTAAATATACTTGTCTGTGATAATATACCCTGTTGTATATAAAGTCTTGAAAAATGTTGTGTAATATGCTGTGTAAATTTATGTGGGGAAAAACGTCTTAAAATTTTGGCGGTTGTACAACACAATTTGCTGACCGATCTGAAAATGTGGCTGCCTATTAATGTGGGCGCACACTGACTGAATGTCGTGCAAGACTGATCTGAATGTCGTGCAGGACTGAAACAGAACACTTTTAAATAATAAATATTTAAAATTCTCTTTTTATAAGTACCTTTTGATCATTTTCCTGGAGTATTTGGGAGTGTTTCGGGGTCAAGGCCCCCCGACCCGTCTGTATCTATTATATAAGTGATTAAAACCCCCATACTTGTCTTGTAAGATAGAGGACCTAATTTTGACCTTTGACCTTGGCAGGTGGCCGGGTTGGCAGGTCATGGATGGAGGGGAAAGCCCGCCAGCGCCGGATCCCGAGGACCCCCCCCCGCCCTCAGTTTCCCCCTTTTCCCTGAGGGCCCCCTGGGGAGAGCCACGCCTGGGAGGGGACGAACACCACCAAGCCCCTTCGACGACGCCCCTGGGGGATTCGCCGGGGGGGGACGCCGAGTCCCCTGAGGGCGATGTTTTGGGATGGGTGTGAGGGGGGGTCCCCCCCCCCCCAGTATTCCACCTGCCCCCCCTCCCCAATGCCCAAGGTGCCCGATGGGGGGGAGGGATCTGGGTGCGACCCCCGCCTCCTGCGGGTGTGCCCCGCCCTCCTGGTGGCAGGAGGTGCCCACACACCCAGGCTCCACCCACCCCTGGCAGCTCTGGTGGTCGCTGCTGAAACCCCTCACTGTCGTTTTTATTATTGCTGCTCTTGTCTGCTGGAGGTCAGCAACACCTGGTCATACATACACACGCATGTATACATACATACATACACACACATACATATATGCAAACATACATACATTTGTTTATAATCTACAAATACTATATAACACATACATACCCACATACATACACTCACGAATGCATGAATACATACATAATGAAAATATCTGTTTCGTTAATTATATTGTTTCTGGGGAATTTCTAAAAAAATACCCTTACAAGGGGCGGGACCCCGTGATCCCTCATTTTCCTTGGAATAAACCTACTTACCTCCCCTTTTCCCCGGGCTCTGATCCCTACAGGTTTAACAATTTTTTTTCCGTTCAAAAACTTTTCCTTCCCTGGGAAAAAAAAAAAAATATATATATATATATATATATATATATATATATATATATATATATATATATATATATATATATATATAATCTATTTACGAGGATATAAAAGGGTGTTGTCACATCAGTGTATATACTGAAAATCTATTTTAATATATATTTTATGAATCAGTGTGTTTTTAACTGGGGTAGCGGTGACATGCAATCTTCCGTGCAGTCGATAGTCTTGAAACCCAGTTATCCAACTCATTCTTCTTAAATCACCCTATAAATTTTTCCTCTGTAAAATTTATTGAAAAAAAAAAATTTTTTTAACTTTGAATGGACCCCCCCCTCCATACAGCGTTCCCTTCTATGGGTCCTCCTTCTCCGGCGATCAGACGGCGCGGGAAGAGGGCCTTTTCCAAATCCAGCAGTGACCCACCAACGGTGTCATCTACGAGGACCGCCCTCAGGCCCCCCGAAGTGGTGCCTGCCGCCCACACCCACACCAGTGACACCCATACCTCGCACCCATGGAGGT
>WNWK01024066.1:5000-30240 GCA_009830355.1 Cherax destructor | reverse complement strand
GATGCAGTGTTCCTCCTTAAGTGAATGTAACCTGACCTGGCTGGGTCGGGGCTTAAGCCGTTGGAGATTTGGACCTGCCCTGCATGGGCCAGTAGGCCTGCTGCAGTGTTCCTTCTTTCTTATGTTCTTATGTTCTTATATATATATATAGTATATATATATATATATATATATATATATATATATATATATATATATATATATATATATATAGTAGTATATATATTATATATATATATATATATATATATATATATATTATATATATATATAGTATATATATATATATATATATATTAGTATATATATATATATATATATATATATATATATATATATATATATATATATATATATATATATATATATATATATATATATATATATATATATATATATATATATATATATATATATATATATATATATATATATATATATATATATATATATATATATATATATATATATATATATATATATATATATATATATATATATATATATATATATATATATGTATAAATATATATATATATATATATATAGTATATATATATTATATATATATATATATGTATATATATATATAGTATATATATATATATATATATATATATATAAATATATATATATATATATAGTATATATATATATATAGTATATATATATATATATATATATATATATATATATATATATATATATATATATATATATATATATATATATATATAGTATATATATATATAGTATATATATATATATATATATATATATATATATATATATATATAGTATATATATATATATATATATATATATATATATATATATATATATATATATATATATATATATATATATATATATATATATATATATATATATATATATATATATATATATATATATATATAAATAAAAGCGTGTGTGTGTTTATACATGCATACAGCTATAAAAACAGCAGGTATACTCATAACTCACAACAGCTAAAGTATATTCACAACAGCTAAAGTATATTCACAACAGCTAAAGATATACACTAAGTATCCCACAAACAGTACTAAACAGCTAAAGTATACTAACAACAGATGAAGTATACTCACAGGTAAACAAGAGAGACAGTAATGAAGAAAGCGATGAAAAACAGAACGCCAAACGAGATGGCCATCTCTCGCTCTGCCCTGGCTGGTGGACACAGTGGAAGATGTTAGTGGTCGAAGGTACAGGACTCCAAATCTCCTAATTCTCATTATCCAACACCAGTTTAGCGCTTCATATAAATATAATACATGGAATTCTGTATCTCAGGAAAGTAAGTATGATTCAAAGTATGTATCGAAAAAGGCTACAAGTGACAGTAGCTTACCTTGTCTCATTGACACGGACTTCAGCCTGAAAGAAAATGTTCAGGGGGATTCATTAAACATTTGTGAATCATTCATAGACATCAGTCACTGTCAATACTAACTTTTCAAGAGAGTCCTTCATTATTTTTCTTCAGCATTACTCAAGCAACATTGGTGTAAATAGACATATTGCCAGATAGAGGATCGAGCCTTCACTTCTTGCATCGAGTGTCCCACACAGGGTTAGTAATAATAAATATATATAATAAACGTGTCACAAAATCAAGGTAAGTAGCAATAAACGACTGTCAGCGAATAAACAGAGGTAGCAACGTTGGTTCTGTTACATGTGAGGACCACGGTTCCAGTCTCCGGCCATTCTTTTCTTCATTAATTTTACATATTAATTAAAAAACTGAAGATCATTCTGTCTGTAAATATAACCACGGTATACAATACCGACATGTAGATCAGTAAGTCACATGTGCAACAGTTGGGCATCTTTATAATAATAATAATAATAATCTTTATTTTTACAAGTACAAGGTATACAGGCCTAGCTGACATCAATGGCATGCTACTGTATAGAAAGCCGCTTGTTATGTAGAACATTTCAGGCAAATTAGGTCAGTTTTGTCCCAGGATGCGACCCACACCAGTCAACTAACATCCAGATACCCATTTTACTGATGGGTGAACATAGACAACCGGTGTAAGGAAACACGTCCGATGTTTCCACCCCTTCGCCGAGAATCGAACCCAAACCCTCACCGTGTGAAGCGAGAGCTTTTGCCACCAGGCCACGGGGCACCGTGACATTCATACATACCTCGTGACCTCCTGTACCTAACTCTGCTGCCCCTGTTTACCTTGCAGAAAAGGACCTGAGAATCCTAAGGAAAAACCCACATAGCTTGGGTTTCTTGGGTTATCCTGGGTTATTAATCCTACAAAAAAAATAGTTTTTGACTTGGTGTGAAAGACAGAATGAATTAGTGTTAAAATCAGATTAGTGCGCCTATTCTTTATAGAATCCTACGCTAAGATAGGACACGCCATTAAATCTATTCCTGGACCTCTTGTTGGAACAGTCAACTCAACCGAGTGGAAATAAATCATTTTGTCTGACATTTTTTTTCTGGGGGGGGGGGGTTATCCTAGGTAATTTACTCATATGTTACTAAGTATGATAACTGTGCTTAAGTACCTGTACTAAATAAACTTATTTACCAACGAGTCAGTTGAGATTTACTATAGAATATTCGACCTCAGAGCAGAAGGCCAGATGTTCATTCCTTAAGTAAGTTTATTTAGTAACAGGAACACAAATACAGTTACACAAATTATCATACATAGTAACATATGTGTAAATTACTTAGGATAACCCAAAAAAGTCAGACAAAAGTGACTTTTTTCCACTGGGGTTCTTAAGGTGGGCGCTGGATGGCACTTAGTGAGTATATATATATCTGCAGATGAAGCTTTAGTTTCTGACCTGCTGGAAGATAAATTTACAGTTTATATGCCTACCTAACTGCAGAGAAAGTTTCAGTTTCTAATCCCACCAGCAGACGAATTTACTGTGCATATACCTACCTGCAGACGAAGCTGCCTGGCGTGTTGATGCATTCGTAGTTCTCATCGCAGATACTCTTGTTGTTCCTACACTCGTCAATATCTGGAAAAAAACATGGTGAGGTGTTTTTTATCATTTTCTTCTTGTATACTACACGGCACCGCAGCTACACTCTCACTCCCTCTCCTCGGGTCACATCTATGGCTCCTACAGTTCTAGCGCTTCCCATGAATGCAATAATGATCCTCTTATAAATAAATTGAAATTGTGCTTATGTGTCTTACAAGGATAGCAATGCAGCAACTTAAGTGGTTAAAGCTGTGGTCATATACTTTATTGTTAGCTAAAACATGAATTTACAATCTGGCAAAATACTAAAGGTAGTATTTACAGTCGGAGAAAAATACATAAGTTTGTCCATGAATTAAGTAGAAGAAAACAACATTCTACAGAAAATTTAAAAGGTAGACTTCACTAAAGTGAGAAATGACATTCTCCCCTCCCCAAACAAGAATTTAATAGGCAATGAATTGACTTACTGTTTGTTAGGGGGAAATTCAAACAAAGCCGTCACACTTAAATGATTAATGATTCAAGGGCCCCAGTGGTAATAAGTCACTTTGTGTGACTTTTTTGGGTTATCCTAGGTAATCTACACATATACGCTGCTATGTATGATAATCTATGTAACTGTATTTATGTGTACCTATACCTGAATAAACTTACTTAACATCATTATGGTTGTAAACATAATTCGTCGCAAGGCTGACTCATGCTCTAACTAAAGACCTGAAATGAGATCACAACTATAAATAAAAAGGCAAATTTAATTCTAATTATTTTGTAAATTTTCTGGTAAATACATCTCCCTTGATGTGTAAAGCACATAGTGACGTTGTCACCAACTGGACAAGACCCGGGCCGGGACATATCGGCGAACCACATCCAAAGCACAGAGAGCAGCATTGTATATATACATGTAGTGGGGAGTGTTTCAGAAATCTATACACTGAGTCCTAGGCCTTAATGTATAGGCCTACCAAGCCTACCCCTACACTGTCGCTTCACACGCTGAATGTCCGTGGTTCGACTGATGTGGGCCGCATCCTGAGGGACTCCAATGGACATAAGACAGGCAGTCCCTGGATGCCTTTCTTGGGTTAGCCACCAACGTTAAAAATCTGTGGAAACTTGTGAGATGCCTCCTCAGGCAATCACTGTTGGCACAGACAACACAAGACTCCTAGAGTCCTGATCTCACAAGTGACCCTTAGAGAACACTTCCTTTTTTGGAAATTCTTATCTGCATGCACAAACTAGAACAGACTTACTTGACTGTGGAGTCTATCTAGCTAGAAACCCCTTATTCCTTTCAGTCTAATCTAAGTTTTTATGACCTCTCTCTCACTTCAAGATACAATGTGCACAGGACTGATTCCTGCAAATATTCCAATGGTGTTAGTATCTCCAGTCTACACCTTGAGAGTCCCTGAATTCAATGGATCTTCCCTAATCGATATTCCTGTATACAGTGGGATACTAGCTTCTGGACTGATATTTAATGGGGCAGTTACTCAGAACTCCAACTCACTTTGTACTGGGCTTTCTCCTGCGAATAAGCCAGAGTTCAAATAACCCACCTTCCTCAAAATACCGTAGGCCAGCTAATACTAAGAGAAATGTTGAGTATCATCTTACTACAGGAGCCTCTGGGGAGAGATGAATACCCACAGTAATTCGGGAAGCCTCTCTGATCCTTTGGTCACTAGGCGGTATTTCTGAAGACAGTGTGGTCCCTGAGCTGGTAGCTCCTTAAGAGATGTTGACTGCGTGATGACGCTTTCCAGAAGGCCGCTCTTGCGTTCAGCAAGCTCCCTCCCCTTCTCAGTTCAAGGAAGAACTGCTAGTTAACTCCATATACTTAATCTCATTACCTAATATAACTTAATATTAAGGTCTAAGACTATCTTATTATTCTAATATTAATTACTAACAATTTAAACCTACCTAATTCATTCTTAAAACGAAAATTCACGAAATCGAAATGACGCGATTGTAAACAAACCAGGGTTTGAACTCGTAGCTAGTGAGTCAGGCTATCTAAGGTATTCTACCACCATACTGGAATGCCACCCACGACAGTCTGCTTGAATTTATTGGGTTATCATTGTCTAAATTCAGCATAATTTCCTATATGAACCACTGTGAAAACAAAATTATGTTTACGGCCTAAAGAAAACCTAACTTGTCTTTCTCTTAGACAATGAGTTGATTTCTCTTGCTCGTTGTGGTATTCTAATCTACACAGACCCCCCCCAAAAAAAAAAAATCTCTTAGAAAAAATCATTACGAATTTCTGACAAAAAAAGATGATAGCATTCAACGTGGACCTGGGAACATGAAGATCATGACAAATAAAAAAAATATATAAATAGTGAAGCTGCAAACTATATAGAACAATTATACAAAATTGCTGACCATTAGTGTCCCGGATATCTCGCTTTAAATCCTGTAAAATGTTAGAAACTAAAAATAAAGAACAAAAAGGCAGACTACCCTGACTGGAACAATACACAAATAACCCGCTCATAGGTGAAAGGAATTACCACGACGTTTCGGTCGTCGTAAAAATAATACTGTACTAGGAGGAGCGAACACAACTATTTAGTAACCACAGTAAGTGTAAGATAAGATTTGTTCGGATTTTTAACCCGGAGGGTTAGCTTTCCAGGATAACCCAAAAGTCAGTGTGTCATAAGAACATAAGAAAGAAATAACACTGCAGCAGGCCTACTGGCCCATGCTTCGGGAACTATCTGTCTTGTTTCCATTGGGGTCCTTCAATCTTAGAACCCAGGATGCGACCCACACCAGTCGACTAATACCCAGGTACCTACTTACTGCTAGGTGAACATAGACAGCAGGTGTAAGGAAACAAACCCAACATTTCCTCCCATGTCGGGGATCGAACCACAGACACCCATTGTGAAAGTCACTGTCTGACTTTTTTGGATTATCTTAGGTAACTTACACATGTGTTACTATGTATGATAATTGTAATTATGTATATCTATAAATAAATATACTTACTTAGTGCTCACAGTAAGTGACCAGGCCTCAAACACATACAGCACCGAAGGATTTGAACAGATTGCCTGTTCACGTCAAGGCATGGTATAAATTACTTTAGGAATAGAAAAGAAAGACAAATGTTGATGTGTGTAAAGCCACTTATTGACTTGATAAACCTCAACACAGAGCAAAACTTTGCCCAAATCAATGTGTATACTGTAGACACAACGTGTTTGCATTCACGTTCCACGTAAGCTCTTTTACCCACACACACACACACCCACATTTCATACTCCATACACACCCTCCACACACACCCTCCACACACACCCTCCACACACACCCTCCACACACACCCTCCACACACACACCCTCCACACACACCCTCCACACACACCCTCCACACACACCCTCCACACACACCCTCCACACACACCCTCCACACACACCCTCCACACACACCCTCCACACACACCCTCCACACACACCCTCCACACACCCTCCACACACACCATCAACTCACCCTGACAAAACCCTGGAGAAGTGTGAGCATTCACCTGGACGAAGCCTGGCTTGCAGAAACAAGTAAAGCGCCCGCTGACGTTCCTCTGAAGCTGACACACAGAGCTCTCATCAACGCAAGGGTCAGCCACACACGGGTCTGATACATAGTAAGTCAGTGTGTATGAATATGTATATATACATATGTCTGGCCGAATAGGTAAAATTGGTCAATTAGCAATAACTCATTTAATATTAAGTATTTTCTAAAATTTTCTCTTATACTTTTAAAGATATATTTTTTAATTTATGTTAATGTAAAAAATTAATAATTTTGTACCAAAAGAACCTTAGAAAACTTACCTAGCCTTATTATAACAAGCGCAATTTAATTTAGCCTAATCCAACTAAATATATTTTAGATAAGTTTACAATAATTTAATAATGAACAAAAATAATGAAATATATTTTTTCGTTTGGTTCAGAATGATCTGTCACACTATCAAGGACCTCTTGGTGTGTATTTATGGTGTCTCCGAAGCTCACCATTGTCACTGATCGTGATGGAAGCCTTTTTAACCACCAGTCCTCCAGGCAAGACACACATGTTGGATGAATTGGTCACACTCGTCTCACACACTATCTTGAGGAGATCACCTATCTCCTGGGCGATGTTAGGCTGGTCAGCGGAGACTAGGAACGCCGCCTCCAGCTCCGTGGGCTGGGAGACTGATCGCTTCTTCAGGGTCTGGTCCTTCATGGAGACAATCTCAACGTTATGAAGACCGAAGTACGTTTCCAGCTGCAGGAGTTAAGGATATTATTATTATTATTATTACACACACACACACACACACACACTCACATTCATATATATATATATATATATATATATATATATATATATATATATATATATATATATATATATATTACAGAAAAAGTACATAACAGAAACACCTGAGAACTTTTGTGTATATACACGCACACCTTCCAGAAAATGTAAGATATAAAAAATAAGAAGACGCTTACTGCTGTAAGGAGGCGCCAGGCAGTGATGGCAGGTGTGTAGGTGGTAGTGACAACCAGAGAGCCTCGGTACACGCTGGAGGTGGCACCCACTTGAAGCAGGTCTTGGCATTCACTGTGGCACTGGCACTCTGGCTTTCCGGCGCTGCTGAGTGTGCATGTAAGTGGCGGTGGGCAGATGAGTGCTGAACAAGGGTCTGGGAGGATTGACTAGTGTTACTGTAAGTTGCTTATAAAGATATACGCTACACACGCACACGCACACACACACACACACACACACACACACACACACACACACACAACCACAATTAGGTGAGTACACACACACGTTAAGCACGTCAAGAAATTAGAGAAAGTGCAGAGGTTTGCAAGACGACTAGTCCCGGAGCTAAGGGGTATGTCCTACGAGGAGAGTTTAAGGGATATCGACCTGACGACACTGGAGGACAGGAGAGATAGGGAGGATATGATAACGACATATAAAGTACTGAGAGGAATCGATAAGGTAGACAGAGACAGGATGTTCCAGTGATTGGACACAGCAACAAGGGGTCACGATTGGAAGTTGAAGACTCAAATGAGTCACAGGGATGTTAGGAAGTATTTCTTCAGTCATAGAGTTGTCAGGAACTGGAACAGTCTGGAAAGTGACGTACTGGAGGCAGGATCCATACATAGCTTTAAGATGAGGTATGATAAAGCTCATGGAGCAGAGGCATTCTGTATATCACTAGCAACAATCTTCAACACATCTATCGAACAGGGCAGCTCTCTGAGATATGGAAGACAGCAAATGTAGCCCCAATTTTTAAAAAAGGAGACAGATACGCAGCATTAAACTATAGACCAGTGTCAATAACATGCATAGAATGCAAAGTCATGGAAAAATTTTCAGGAGAAGAGTGGTAGAGCACCTAGAAAAGAATGAGCTTATGAACGACAACCAGCACGGATTCATGGACGGGAAATCTTGTCAACCTACTGGTGTTCTATGACAGGGTGACAGCAGTAAGACAAGAGAGAGAGGGGTGGGTAGATTGCATTTTCTTGGACTGCAAGAAGGCTTTTAACACAGTTCCACACAAGAGATTAGTGCAAAAGCTGGAGGACCGGGCAGGGATAACAGGGAAGGCACTGCAATGGATTAGAAAATACCTGTCCGAGAGACAACAGCGAGTCATAGTACGTGCCAAGGTGTCGGAGTGGGCGCCTGTGACGAGCCATCAGAGATGGCACACAGCAACAAGGGGTCACAAGTGGAAGTTGAAGACTCAGATGAATCACAAGGATGTTAGGAAGTATTTCTTCAGTCACATAGTTATCAGAAGTGGAATAATCTGGAGAGTGATGTAGTGGAGAGAGGATCCACACATAGCTTTAAGCAGAGATACGATAAAGCTCAAGGAGCAGGGAGAGAGTTGACCTAGAGGCGACCAGCAAAGAGGCGGGGGCAGGAGCTGTGAATCGACCCCTGCAACCACGAATAGGTGAGTAAACACACACACACACACACACGTTTGTGAATATAAATACCATAAAAAACATGACAGTCTCAATTACAAACATTAAACTCAGTGTTTACCTGTTATACACCTGTGACACACCTGTTATACACCTGTGACACACATGTGACACACCTGTTATAAACATGTGACACACATGTGACACACCTGTGACACACCTGTGACACACCTGTTATACACCTGTGACACGTTTCCAAATTGCCGTAACGAAGATGGAAGAGAAGAGTTGGTTACTTACCCTCACACCTGGACCCCACCAACACTGACCCTGATGGACACTCAATGCCTGGTGAGAAAACCATGTAAAGGAATCTTAGATTTTCTCACACATAAATTAGACAAAATGACACAAATTAGACAAAATGACACATAATCAACTAATGATATATTTATTACGGCTACGTATCGCTCTGTAAGAGCTGCATCAGGTCAATACACAGTGGGTTGATTAAACTCTTGGAGAGCAAAACGTAACAGTATACCTGGAGAGAGTTTCGGGGGTCAACGCCCCCGCGACTCGGTCTGAGACCAGGCCTCGTGGTGGATCAGGGTCTGATCAACCAGGCTGTTACTGCTGGTCGCACGCAAACTGATGAACGAACCACAGCCCGGCTGGTCAGGTACTGACTTTAGGCGCCTGTCCAGTGCCTTCTTGAAGACAGCCAGGGGTCTATTGGTAATCCCCTTCATGTATGCTGGGAGGCAGTTGAACAGTCTTGGGCCTCTGACACTTATTGTGTTGTCTCTCAGTGTACTCGTGGGGCAACATTGGGAAATGTTGCCTTCCCCCAATGAAAAGCATGGGAGCCACGAGTACCCTGACACAACACAATAAGTGTCAGGGGCTCAAGACTGTTCAACTGCCTCCCACCATACATAAGCGGGATTACCTATAGACCCCTATCAATCAAAATACTTATTTTCAAAATAAAGAAATTAAAAACTGAAAATTTCTCAGTATGTACAACATTTCGGGCAAACTGAGACAATCCTGACAACTAAATGTTACTGAGAACTAAAATACTAAGAAATAATGAGGACTAAATAATACATAGATATTCATCTTAATACTAGGTATTTGCATTGCATTCGTAAGGAATTGTTGGCCAGAAGGTTAAATTAATACAGTATGCATATGTGTCCTCTTACCAAACATATTCTCGGAAAATATAGAAATATTTATACAAGAGGTTTGTAAGAATATTACAGAATCTAAGGGAAACATCTTAGATATTACCTTAGCATACAGTTTTTTCAAACCATGATTGGTGTCGAGTGTGGATACTAATAATAATAATCATCATCATCTTTATGTCTACAAGTACATTAAACAACTTATGCAGACATACTTGACATCAATGACATACTTTATAGAAAACCCCTGATTATGCAGAGCATTTTCGGCAAAAAATTAGGTTAATCTTGTCCCCC
Source organism: Cherax destructor (assembly GCA_009830355.1). NCBI lineage: Eukaryota > Metazoa > Arthropoda > Malacostraca > Decapoda > Parastacidae > Cherax > Cherax destructor. The sequence continues at coordinate 19,753 of WNWK01024066.1, read as the reverse complement.
AGGATGCGAGCCACACCAGTCGGCTAACAGCCAGGTACCTATTTATTGCTAGGTGAACAGGGACAGCAGATGTCTTAAGGAAAGTACCGGGGATCGAACCATAGACCTCATTGTGTGAGATGAGTGCTCTACCAACCGAACTACGGGACACTCAATAAGTATTATCTAAATTGGGCAGGAAACGATCTTAGATATTCAGTCAATACGTCGTAGAGATTATATTACTTTGTTTCACAAAGTCACTACTGACTACGTCCTATAGACTACATCACTGACTACGTCATGCAGATTACGTTGCTCTGACTACGTCATGCAGACATTTTTACCGCCACTAAGCACGTCAGTTTATTGTAGTCAGGGACAACACTGAATCTACAAGGGTCCCTCGAAATCATTGCGTATAACAATAGCATGAGTCTTTCATCCAGAAACATCGTTAAGATACAACGATCCTCTCCTAATGCTTTGAAAAACATCAGAGGGAAAGACTCTCTACGGGAGTGAACTCCCGCTATAGGTAGACGGAGGACTGAGTCTTCACTCCATGCTAATTAAACCACAATGGTTTTGCATTTAAAATCATTATAAAATGGAAGCTTAAGCACATCAGTGGGCTCACCTACGCATCGTCCGTAGTCCAGCGTGTCGTTGGCGTATCCATCTTGACATACGCAAGTGGAAGCACCCACGCCCTCAACACACACGCCCATGTCCCAGCACCACGTCCGCACCTCCTTCTGGTCCTCACACTCAGACACATCTGCGAAGGTAATGGGAAGGGTAAACAACTGCAGGACACTCAGGGACGTGAGTGGTAGAGGCTCGAGCCTACGTCCACTAATCACAGACTGGTGTCAGACCAGTCAGTCTCTTGGTAAATGGTCCGCAAGACCAATGATTAATGCTTCGAATATCATAAAGGAAAGAATGAAATATTATGGAAAATACATCAGTGAACGCTCAAGAAGTAAATTAAGTCTATTCAATAGGACTTAGAAAAAGTGACTCAGTGAGGAAGTAAGAAAGAGTAAGACTCAGAGAATGAAAGAAGAGTGAGGGAGTGAAAGAAGAGTGAGAGCAGACTGAGATAGTGAAAAAAGCGTAGGCACACCTCTGGTAAGGCAGTGATGGAGTGAGTGATGATGAAAGTCTTTCCTCTTTTTCGGGTCACCCTGCCTTGGTGGGAAACGGCTGATGTGTTAATGTGTTAATATATATATATATATATATATATATATATATATATATATATATATATATATATATATATATATATATATATATATATGAACATAAGAACATAAGAAAGAAGGAACACTGCAGCAGGCCTACTGGCCCATGCGAGCAGGTCCAAATCTCCAACGGCTTAAGCCAATGCCCGACCCAGCCAGGTCAGGTTCATTCACTTAAGGAAGGAGCACTGCATCTGACCAGTAGCACAACCTAGTCAGGACCATCACACCCAACCGCACCCACTCATATAATTGTCCAGCCGACCACCTGGTCAGGTCACTTCCACTTAAGGAATTAGTACAGGTCAGGTTACATTCACTTAAGGAAGGAGCACTGCATCTGACCTAGTACAAGCTCACACCCATCCACACCCACTCATGTATTTATCTAACCTATTTTTAAAACTACACAACGTCTTAGCATCTATGACGGTACTCGGGAGTTTGTTCCACTCATCCACAACTCTATTCCAAACCAGTGCTTTCCTATATCCTTCCTGAATCTGAACTTTTCCAACTGAACCATTGCTGCGAGTCCTGTCTTGTTGGATATTTTCAGCACGCTATTTACATCCCTTTGTTTATTCCTGTTTTCCATTTGTACACCCAATCATATCCCCTAATTCTACGCCTTTCTAGAGAGTGCAGATTCAGGGCCCTCAGTCTATCCTCATAGGGAAGATTTCTGATACATGGGATCAACTTTGTCATCCTCCTCTGTACGTTTTCCAGTGCATTTATACCATTCTGTAATACGGTGACCAGAACTGTGCAGCTAATTAAATGAGGCTAACAAAGATATATAGGTTGAAGAACTAACCTGAGGACTTTGTTATTTATATTTTGATATATATATATATATATATATATATATATATATATATATATATATATATATATATATATATATATATATATATATATATATATATATATATATATATATTAACATATATATATATTAGTATATATTATATACTAATTCCAGTAGAATTAGTGGAGGTTTGATCCCTCGTCTCCTAATATCTCAAACTTACCGCTGAAAGTGCCGTTCTTCAAGGCGAATCCTGGACGTGGATAACACATCCGCTTCCCTTCTGGTGGATCATAACAAACACTTCTCTCTGGCTGGCTGCATCCACACTCTCTGCTGGCGTTACCTGCAAACCATGTAACAGCGAGATATTCCTCTGTAGTAATAGGAGAGGTATATACATTCAGATGTGTATGTGTGCCTATCAGAGCATATATACCGATAGATCTGTGTCTATCAGTGTATGTACAACAATAGGTGTGTGTCTATCAGTGTGTATATACGAGTACAGCGACAGGTGTGTGTGTGTGTCAGTGTATACAGAGCGAGAGGAGTGTGTCTATCAATGTATATACAGTGATAGTTGTCTGTGTCTATTAATAATTACCAATTAGTAGTTACCTATTTGTAATTACCTATTAGTAGTTACCTATTTGTAATTACCTCTTAGTAGTTACTTATTTGTAATTACCTATTAGTATTTACCTATTTGTAATTACCTATTAGTAGTTACCTATTTGTAATTACCTATTAGTATTTACCTATTTGTAATTACCTATTAGTAGTTACCTATTTGTAATTACCTATCAATATTTACAGAAATAAACATTTGTATTTGTACTGTATTTGTATTATATATGCCCAGCTGGGTTCATATTTCGCGGTACTATGGTGAAATCACCTTGTGGCATAGGCCTACCCAACTCAGCCCGCACCACGCTTACCCAGTCTCATTCAGGCAGCCGAGTTCACTCAGTCATCAAGGTCTACTTCGTCACTCTGTCATGGGCATGGCCCTCCGGGCCAGGGCACTTAAACATATTGCCTGTGTACCAAGACCCCAAATAAAGCAACGTAGCCTCCGAAGCCTTATCATTCATCCCGGCTTGCACACACAAAACCCACGATTGTAAATGGTGAAAGATGTGGACGCAACTCTGTCCTGTTGTCCTGAAGTCGTGTCTGCAAGTTTCATCATTCAGACACAGTATCAGCAGGATCCAGGCCAAAATTTGCTGAATTTTCCTCGAGAAATCTTCGTGGCGTCACCTGGGTCTTCACAACATCCCACACTGTTCTTCAGTCATGTGTTCAGCATCACCTGTATCACCTGTATGTTTCTGCTGTTCAGCTCAGCACGGCTATTTCAGCAAGTGAGTTGAGTTCTTGGTGTATTCTTCGTCCAGTTGGTAGAATTTGCACTGACTTCCTCGTGTGCATATGTGAGGAGGGTAATACACACACAACCCGCACATATAAAAGAGAGGAGCTTACGACGACGTTTCGGCCCGACTTGGACCATTTACAAAGTCACACTAACACACAGAGACAGAGGAAGGGTATTTATAGGCAGGCAGACAGGGGAGGGTACAAGAGAGTGGGGAAATGTAGGATCACAGTCATCCTATTGATTGGTCTTCTGCTAAAACTGTCTACCCTACGTCTAACTTTCATAGTCGCCGCCTGGTTGAATCCTCCCTTATACACAACTTTCCCTGTATGAATCTTAGCCCTGGCTTTGTCTCTGTTGATGCTTTCCTCTCTCATTACATTGTTTAATGCTCTAAACTTCAGAACACCCGTGACTTAACCTGATTCCTTCCCTGTCTTATCTTCCCCCTTCTCCTTTTTTTTTCCTTGGGTTTTCCTTTCTTTCTGTTCTTTCTTTTGCCTTGTATTTTCCTTCATTTTTCGCTTTTCTTCCCTCTCGTACCCCCCTTGCGGGCCGCTAGCCTCATAGCAGTGCTCCTTCCCATATGACTGTCTACTCTACTACCTTTACTACTACCTTTACTACTACCACTACTACCACTACTCCTACATTTCCCCACTCTCTTGTACCCTCCCCTGTCTGCCTGCCTATAAATACCCTTCCTCTGTCTCTGTGTGTTAGTGTGACTTTGTAAATGGTCCAAGTCGGGCCGAAACGTCGTCGTAAGCTCCTCTCTTTTATATGTGCGGGTTGTGTGTGTATTGTTCCAGTCACGGTATTGTGCCTTTTTTGTTATTTATTGAGGAGGGTAAACACGCGATCGTGGCTCCACCATACGCATTACGCACCTCGCCTTACACCACCCGCACTCATCATGCTACCACCATACACCACCCGCACTCATCATGCTACCACCATACACCACCACACTCATCATGCTACCACCATACACCACTACACTCACACTTTCTCTGCTGTTTTTTAGGAATTCGGTGTGAATTCTTTGCCAGAGCTGTATATCCGAGTCACGTGTGGATAAGCCCACGTGGAGCGAACCATGTGGGTTAATAAGCCAGATGTTGAAAGTTACATGCTGTCTTCTGCCTGATATCACCCATGATGTCACCATGCTGCCCACATCTCTCCCTTGACATCACGATGCTGTCCGACGTCACCTTGCGACGTCACCCCAGGACGTCTTCCCTACGTCACCTGACGTCACCCACGGCGTTTGCCCGACGTCACCTGGCAACGTCTGCCTGACGTCACCATGCTGCCCGACGTCACTCCAGGACGTCACCTCACGACGTCACCCTGGACGTCTGCCCTGACGTCACCTTGAGATGTCACCCCACGACATCATTCACGCCTGACATCACCACATGATGTCACATCGATAGTTTTATAGTTTCACAGTGAGCAATTTGTTTCAGTATTGTGGAGAAAGATTGAGAGAAGATATATGTCACTTGTTAATTCCTATCAGTGTTCTCAAATGTTTGTAAATGTTTTAGTGTCAATTTTTGCACAGAAAAGCGTCATTTTCTAGTGCAAGCCATGTTGCAACCGCATGTGCAGTAGGTGTGTGCAGTTTTCTGTGTATTTCGATGTGTGGTCTGAGCCCAGATGTGTGTGTGTAGACCACAGTGTGGTCTGAGTCCAGACCATTGGTAACACCCTTGTTACTTGTCACCGGTTGTGACCATTGACAGCTGACATTAGTCAGTCCAGGCGTCAGTCCAGGCGTCGGTTTACAAGTCTGAGCCCCCATGTACAGAAAGCTCTTATGCTCGCTGTTTGTAGACACCTGAGTCGTACCTGCTATGACTCCTCGTTGAGACTCGTTTCACTCCACCTGCTGACTGTCAGAGTGCAGTTATATGTAGAAAACCAGTCTGAAGACGCTTAGCCTAACCTCTGCTATGACTCGAACTCTGTCGAGAGAATGACGTTGTCAAGTCGCAGCAGTCCTGTCGGCAGGTGACTGTCTGACTTGTGTCACAGCTTCAGTGAGCAGCCTGCACAAAATATGATGTCACTTTGACTGTTGGCCCGCTCACTCCAGTTACGATATATGCTGTTATGACTCACAGATGTTGCGCCTGAGTCGTCTCTGCCACGACTCGCTCTACACTCGCCGGCAGTGACTGCCCAGCGACAGTACCAGTTGAGAAATGTCCTCCTGAGTCACTTGCCAGAAGTCCTGCCCAGTTGCCGAGTACTGACGACGCCTCACTCGAGGGCACCAGCAGGTTGTACCCCAGGATGAGTGAACTCTGCAGCGACTACTACAATGACTGCTTCACCGTTCCAGAGGAGACCGTACCCTGTTACGTCACAGCTCAGCAGCAGCGATGTCTCCTGTGTTGCAGTATCTGTCCAGACGAAGGAAGGCGTGCAGTGACGCCCGCTGAGGCTCACTGACTTGAACCATGATGTTTAGCACACACCCCTTTTTTTCTTCCTTCCCTGTAGGAAGTTTTTTTTTTGTCCATGTCCATATGTATATATATATATATATATATATATGTTTTTATTCTGTGTTCTGTGCCCTGTTTCTGAGAGAGAGAGAGAGAGAGAGAGAGAGAGAGAGAGAGAGAGAGAGAGAGAGAGAGAGAGACTGAGTTTTTTCAGTCTATCATGGTCGAGGACGACCATGGGCAGGTGGCTGAGCAATGTATGCCCAGCTGGGTTCATATTTTGCGGCACTATGGTGCTGACACCTAGTGACATAGGCCTACCCAGCTAAGCCTGCACCACGCTTACCCAGTCTCATTCAGGCAGCCGAGTTCACTCAGTCAACAAGGTCTACTCTGTCACTCTCCTGGGCATGGCCCTCCGGGCCAGGGCACTTAAACACACTGCATGTGTACAAAGACCCCAAATAAAGCAACGTAACCTCCGAAGCCTTATCATTCATCCCGGCTTGCACACGCAAAACCCACGATTGTAATTAGTAGTTACCTATTTGTAATTACCTATTAGTAGTTACCTATTTGTAATTACCTATTAGTAGTTACCTATTTGTAATTACCTATTTGTAGTTACCTATTTATAATTACCTATTTGTTACTACAGGAGCAGAGCGTTGCTCATGGTTCCCCGTCTTGAGTAATTTGTTCATCACAAGTGTGCGTGTATTGGTGTACATACACCTGAAGGTGTGTGCATGTCAGTGTATAAACCTAGAGATGTGTATTTATCAGCATACATACATCGAGAGACGTGTATCTATCAGTGTATATACACCGAGAGGGTTTGCATATATTATAACGTGTGTGTATGTTCATTACTGAGTGCACATACTTCTTAACGCTTACCAGGTACACACCCACGCTGTGTTTCGTTCCAGGTGTATCCCGGGTAGCAGGAACAGGTGTAGAGGACAGGTGGGCTGGCGTCAACACAGATGTGATCGCAATCGTGCAAACTCGGGTTCAAGCACTCGTTGATATCTGTAGAGGGAGACTGCAGTGAGTTAGAGAGACACACAAACAGAGCAAAAGAGGGAAAAAACGAAGCTTTAGGGTGGGAATAAGGAAGGAACGAGGCACTGAGGATGTAAGGCAGATAAAAGAGAAAATAAATGTATAAAAGGAAAATGGGGCAAAAAAAAGGACGAATTAAGAATTCATAACCTGTAAATTATTTCCATGTAATAGTGCGTACATTGCTTTGAAACAATTTACATAAGAGGGGCAAGTATTCAAAGAAAAGTGCACCAGTAATTGTCCTTAACGCGACATAAACACGTACAACACTCGGCAATATTTTTTTTTTTTTTTGTATGATCTTGACCCAGCAACAGACAACACTTATACGTGATTCTGGGTTAGTGGTAAATTATTCTAGTTATGGTACTGTGACTTTTGTTATTCAAGAGAACCTACTTACTGATACAGGAACCAGCAGAGTCTCTGAGGTAGCCGTGGATGCAGGGGCACTTGTAGCTGCCAGGGATGTTGATACAGTGTTCATTCTGACGGCAGGGGCTGCCCTCTTTCCTTGTGCACTCATTCACATCTGTTAGCAGGAATAAGATTCTTTTACTTTTTGAATAAAGACATTATGGAGACACCGAGGTGTATGTCCCTCAGTGGATATATGCTGAGAGTTTACTTTAATCATAATTAAAGTATTTTTGAATAGTTGTAAACTTTTTGAATAAAGACATTATGGAGACACCGAGGTGTATGTCCCTCAGTGGATATATGCTGAGAGTTTACTTTAATCATAATTAAAGTCGATGGGGGTCAAACATTATTAACCAACCAAGTTTAAAAATATTTGGGATTCTTGTAAGTGAATCACCATGAAGAATAACAAGTCACAATTCGTGACTTGTTAATGGTTCAAGTCGGATCGAAACGTCGCCATAATTTCATTCTTATCATCTCCGGACATTCCCAGGTAGTGATTTCCAATTAAATGGAGTGTAAAACCCGACCCGTGTCAGAAGACACTTGACCTGTTTCCTGACGGATAAAACACCACCCCCCACCAGATTAATCATCACCACACCCAAAACACTTGTCAACAAAACACAATACCTTGACAGGTGTCGTTGACGAGGATGTATCCGGGGGAACATCTGCAAGTGTAGCCTTTTGGTGCTCCCGCTGTGTCCACACACACCATGCCGGACCCCAGGCTGCACACTACATCCCCATAGTACTGACACAGACCTGCAGAAGTAGTGGCAAGGGTTAGGAATAAAAGGAGGAGATAAACAAAAGGAAATTTGAAGGATTAGATGCCAAGGAGACTAAGGTGAGAGAAAAAGAAGAAAATGAAGTCATACAATAACTCGAAAGGAATATGTGAGTAAAGACCACCTCTGAAGACCGTCTTCCTCTGTCTTGCTCTGTCACAAGACCCTGCAATCCAAGAATCAAGGCGAGGAAGAACCTTGCACTTGCAAGAATTGCAATTTGGTGGTCATCACATCTTTAGATTCTCACTTCATTTTTGCTTCAGAAGGCGCCATGACAAGAAGACACGCCCCGGGAAACTGTGTTCGTATGTCTTGTGGTCTTAAAATCATTGCAGAAAATTGAAAAACTTATCGAGTGTATCCAAAAATATATTTTAGGATAATCCTCTGACGAAGTGCTATAACCATCCATTATATTGCTTACTTCTACACGCACACAACAACTCCCTCTCATACCCCTTCAACTCCCTCTCATACCTCTTCAACTCCCTCTGATATCACTTCAACTCCTTTTTACCTCTTCAACTCCCTCTCATACCCCTTCAACTCCTTCTCATACCCCTTCAACTCCCTCTGATACCACTTCAACTCCTTTTTACCTCTTCAACTCCCTCTCATACCCCTTCAACTCCCTCTCATACCCCTTCAACTCCTTCTCATACCCCTTCAACTCCCTCTGATACAACTTCAACTCCATTTTACCTCTTCAACTCCCTCTCATACCCCTTCAACTCCCTCTCATACCTCTTCAACTCCCTCTCATACCCCTTCAACTCCTTCTCATACCCCTTCAACTCCTCATACCCCTTCAACTCCTACCTTCAACTTGCCCACAAATACAGTCTCCTTCCATTTTCTTCATAACATAAGATTGCAAGAGAAGAGAGGCATGAAGAGGATCAGTCGAATTAAAAACTAGCTCCTGCAATCATTTGCTCTGATGAGATGTGCTGGGATAAGGCACAGGTGTTACTGGAGGCCAGGGATGACATGTTCACTAGCACAGATGTTACTAGAGGCCAGGAATGACATGTTCACTAGCACAGGTGTTACTGGAGGCCAGGGATGACATGTACACTAACACAGGTGTTACTGGAGACCAGGGATGACATGTTCACTAACACAGGTGTTACTGGAGACCAGGGATGCCGACATGTTCAATAGCACAGGTGTTACTGAAGACCAGGGGTACCATATTCACTAGGAAAGGTGTTACTGGAGACCAGGGATACCATACTCACTAGCACAGGTATTACTGGAGACCATGGATACCATACTCACTAGCACAAGTGTTACTGGAGACCAGGGATACCATACTCACTAGCACAAGTGTTACTGGAGACCATGGATACCATACTCACTAGCACAAGTGTTACTGGAGACCAGGGATACCATTCTCACTAGTACGGGTGCTACTGGAGACCAGGGATACCATTCTCACTAGTACGGGTGCTACTGGAGACCAGGGATGCCTTGCTCATTAGCTCAGGGGATAAAATATTCTAATTATATTTTTCCTTCGTTTGCAGACGAATAATTTAATGTAGGTGTATAACTGCTGGATGATTTACTTAATAGCCGGCACGTGTTGCGACTAATTATAGGTGAAGTCTGCCGAGAACGACTGAAATTCCTGCCCATGAAAGGTCAAAGGTCACCCTTTATATGGGTAATAAGCAATTTTTTTTTATTAAATTCAAGAGGCTTCAGCTATCCTGGTATAGTAATCGAGCGCCTGTGGGAAGGGAGACAGTCAAGTTTGACCCAAGTAAGAACATAAGACCATAAGAAAGAAGGAACACTGCAGCAGGCCTACTGGCACATGCGAGGCAAGTCCAAGTCTCCCACCGGCTTAAGCCAATGACCCAACCTAGTCAGGTCATGTCATATTCACTTAAGGAAGGAGCACGGCATCAGACCTACTAGCACAAGCTAGTCAGACCTACTAGCACAAGCTAGTCAGGACCAACTCACACCCACCCGCACCCACTCATATATTTATCTAGCCTATTTTTAAAACTACACAACGTTTTAGCCTCTATAACTGTACTCGGGAGTTTGTTCCACTCATCCACAACTCTATTACCAAACCAATGCTTTCCTATATCCTTCCTGAATCTGAATTTATCCAACTTAAAGCCATTGCTGCGAGTCCTGTCAATACTAGATATTTTTAGCACGCTATTTACATCCCCTATATTTATTCCTGTTTTCCATTTACACACGTCAATCATATCCCCCCTAATTCTACGCCTTTCTAGAGAGTGCAGATTCAGGGCCCTCAGTCTATCCTCATAGGGAAGATTTCTGATACATGGGATTAACTTTGTCATCCTCCTTTGTACATTTTCCAGAGCATTTATATCCATTCTGTAATACGGTGACCAAAACTGTGCAGCGTAATCTAAATGAGGCCTAACCAAAGATATACAGAGTTGAAGAACAACCTGAGAACTCCTATTATTTATGCTCCTTGATAAGAAGCTAAGGATTCTGTTCACTTTATTGCGAACACTTATGCACTGTTGTCTTGGTTTTAGATTACTGCTAACTAGAACTCCCAAATCCATTTCGCAATCAGTAATATTAAGATCTACATTATTTAGTTTATATATGGCATGGTTATTTTCTTGTCCACTGCTTAGAACTTTGCATTTGTCTATACTGCATCTGCCACTTCTCCGACCACTGCATCAGTCTATTCAAATCTTCCTGGAGTGCTTTAATGTCCTCATTAGAGTGACCTGTTATTAGCAGTGGTGACCTGTTCTTAGCTCAGTGGTGACCTGTTCTTAGCTCAGTGGTGACCTGTTCTTAGCTCAGTGGTGACCTGTTCTTAGCTCAGTGAAGACGTGTCTAGTGTACTCCCTGTGGACTGAATCAAGATGCCCCCTATTGAGCAACTTTACCAGCAGCTTAAGGAGGAATTGAGGGTAGCGAAGCTTGAGATACGGCGATTGACGGAGGAAAACAAGAGGATTCGTAGTAGTCCTCCTGTTGTGAGTCCTCAGGTCAAGAAGGTAACCTGGGCAGTGGCCGGACAGCATGGGACGAAGTTGAAGATCAAGAAGACGAATGGAGAGGTAGTAACGACGAAGAAGAAAGAGACTGCTGTGGAAACTTCGAACTCCTTTTCTGTGCTTCCAGACGAATGTGAGTCGACTACTGGGAACGTCCGACGAACTGTACCAAGGAAGGTAAAAACATTGTTGTTGTTGGGGATAGCCAAGTTAGATATATGGATAGGGCCTTCTGCTTGAAAGATAGGAGTAGGAGACAGAGGGTTTGCTTTCCTGGGGCTGGGATGGAAGACATTGTTAGCCGACTTGACAACATCATGCATGGTAATGGGATCAATCCTATTATCTGCCTCAGTGCTGGAGGCAATGATGTATCCAAGCGTAGAAGTGAGGATTTAGTTAGTAGGTATAAGGCAGCAATAGACATCATTAGGAAGAAGGGAGGAGCCCTGTTATATGTGGCATTTTGCCAAGAAGGGGTGTTGGAAATGAATGGCTGTCCAGAGCGATTGGTATAAATTGCTGGCTGGACAAACACTGTAAGGATAATGCAGTCCCATTCATTGACAACTGGGACCACTTCTATGGCCGAAATGACATGTATGCCAGGGATGGGGTTCACTTATCCAGGGCAGGTGTAGAATTTCTCTCTAGCTCAGTTGAGGATGTTGTTAGGGCATTAAACTAGGATTAGTTAGAGGTATGGGTTTAGGAATGGTAAATAATGAGGGCCAAAATATTGATTCAGGCTTTGATATCATAAATCATAACAATAACAGTAATCGAGTGACACAGGGTAATGATAGTAACAGAAATTGTGTAAAACAAAAGCTGAAAAAGGTTCACAAGAAGATACATATCAATGTATTTTATACTAACTGTCGAAGCGCCAGAAATAAAATTAACGAATTACGTTTGGTAGCATGTGCTGGGAACTTTGATGTCATTGCAATAACTGAAACATGGTATAATACCAAGAGTCGGGATATGATTGCTGAGTGTCATATTCAGGGGTTTAAGTTGTTCCATGTAGATAGATATAATGGGAAAGGGGGTGGAGTTGCATTGTATGTACGAGAAAATATAAATGTCTGCATAAAAACAGGCATAAAAATAGATGGATCATTAACAGAATCTGTTTGGGTAGAGTTTCTAGAAGGTCAAGAAAAACTGATTCTAGGTGTAATATACCGACCTCCAGGCTTGGATCACGATAGAGGGAGACTTCTTTGGGACGAAATTGTTAGGGCTTCTAGGCACAATAACGTAGTGTTAGTAGGGGATTTTAACTTTAGTCAAATTGACTGGACTTCTTTGACCGGTAATCTGGAGTCCAGTGACTTTATGGAAGTAGTTCAGGACTGTTTTCTGAAGCAGTGTGTGACGGAGCCTACCAGAGGTAATAATTTGCTCGACCTAGTCTTGTCAAATAAAGAAACTCTTGTAAATAATCTGAGATCACTGAAGAGCTTGGAGCTAGTGATCACAAATCCATTACTTTTAATATTACATGGGAGTACGAGAATAGGGATAATACGGTAAAGTTCCTGATTTTCGTTCTGCCGATTATATTGGACTTAGGGAACACCTGTCTAATCTCGACTGGGGTAATCTAGCTAACGATTACGATGGGATCTGCGTTTATGATTTTTTCTTAATAATGTACAACGTGCACAGAGTATGTTTATTCCCCAGGAAGAATTTAGGTCAAATAATAACGATCCCAAATGGATTAACAGGAGGCTAAAACATTTATTAGGGAGAAAAGAGGAATTTATAGGCGCATCAAAGAGGAGATGTTAACCTTATTGACCAATATGTTCAGTTGAAAAGAAGTAAAAATGGGGATTAGAAAGGCTAAACGTGACTATGAGATTAAGGTTGCTAATGAATCAAAGACTAATCCAAAAGGGTTCTTTCAAGTGTACAGGACGAAGGTGAGGGAAAAAGGGAGGACCTCTGAAAATTGGGAATGGACAGCTGACGGATAACGAACTGGAAATGTGTTCTCTATTTAATGACTATTTTTGTCAGTCTTTACACAAGAAGACGTAAATGAGATTCCAGAAATTAACAATTATTCAGTTCCTGAAGAATTCAAATTAACTAATATTACTGTCACGAGGGATATGGTTATCAAACAAATAGATAAACTGAAGCAAAATAAGTCCCCTGGACCCGACGAGTTGTTTTCCAGGGTACTTAAAGAATGCAAAATGGAACTTAGTCAGCCATTAACGAATGTGTTTAATACGTCCATCCTAACTGGTGTTGTGCCAGAGATGTGGAAGATAGCTAATGTAGTTCCTATATTCAAATCAGGGGATAAGTCCATTCCATCAAATTACCGTCCAATAAGCCTCACGTCTATAGTAGGCAAATTATTAGAATCAATTATAGCTGATATTATCAGAAGTCACCTTGAAGAACATAATTTGATTAATGAATCTCAGCATGGGTTTACGAGAGGTCGTTCCTGCCTGACAAATTTACTGACGTTTTTCAATAAAACATTTGAGGCAGTAGACAGTGATAAAGAATATGATATAGTTTACTTGGATTTCAGTAAGGCCTTCGATAGAGTACCTCACAAGAGACTCTTAAGAAAGGTGGCAGCTCATGGTATAGGAGGTAAAGTTCTAGCATGGATAGAGGCATGGCTTACCAATAGAAAGCAGAGAGTTTCCATTAATGGGGTCAAATCTGAATGGGGATTTGTCACTAGTGGCGTTCCACAAGGATCAGTTTTGGGCCCATTGTTGTTCATAATTTACATTAATGACCTTGATGAAGGAATTGCAAGTGACATGAGTAAATTTGCTGATGATACAAAAATAGGCCGTATAATTCATTCTGAGGAGGATAACAGTGAACTCCAGGAGGATTTGGATAAATTAATGTCTTGGTCTGAAAAGTGGCAGATGAAGTTCAATGTGGACAAGTGTAAGGTGCTTGTCGTTGGTAATGAAAATATCCCTCAATTTATAAACTAGGTGAAGTTGAGCTTGATCATACAGAATGTGAAAAAGACTTGGGAGTCATGGTAAGCAGAAATCTAAAGCCAAGACAACAGTGCCTAAGTGTGCGCAATAAGGCTAACAGATTACTAGGATTTATTTCAAGAAGTATAAGCAACAGAAGTCCAAAAGTTATTTTACAGCTCTATACATCACTAGTGAGACCTCATTTGGATTATGCAGCTCAGTTTTGGTCTCCTTACTACAGGATGGATATAGATTCATTGGAGAACATACAAAGAAGAATGACTAAAATGATTTACAGTATAAGAATTCTCCCGTATGAAGATAGACTTAGAGCATTGAATCTCCACTCTCTGGAGAGACGTAGAATGAGGGGAGATATCATCGAGGTGTACAAGTGGATGATGGGCATAAACAAAGGAGATATTAATAAAATACTGAGGATATCGAACCAAGTAAGAACGAGAAATAACGGATTTAAATTGGATAAATTTAGATTTAGAAAGGACATAGGCAAGTACTGGTTTTCGAACAGAGTTGTAGATGCGTGGAACAATCTT
>WNWK01024065.1:0-30241 GCA_009830355.1 Cherax destructor | reverse complement strand
GGCCAGCATTCTGGACCGTGATAATGCGATGCCGCTCTTGAGAGCGTGAAATGAGATGTCTTTACCAACATAGCGTAGCAGAGCTTTACCAATACTATGGTCTGAAAGATAGGTATTAGGAGAAGTCGATCGTAGAGTAAAAAACTTCGTCCATTGAGTAGTTTGAAACAGAGAGTTTAAGGGGAGTGTGTGACGAGCTGGTCATTTCTGTGATGACCGAGAAGGGAGTGTCGAATCGTCATGTGTGGGTCTTGGTCGTTTTTGTGTGGGACCCCCGATGGGAGACGGGCGAGCGATTCGAAAATTGCCGCACCGTCGAGGGAGAAGCCGGAATCAAGGTTAGAGAAGAGCGAAGGTCAGACGTATCGAAAGGGCCAGTTGGGACCCTGGTACCTGAAGCAGGTGACGAACCAGCACCAGCAAGAGGTACAGGGGCATGAGAGGTGTCCAAAGAGTCATCCGTTAACGAGGCCGGGTCAGTACTGGGTGCGGTATCAGGAAGGGGCCCGGGGGTAGTGGGTTCATGGATTGGGTCAGCCATGGTTAGGTTACTTCTTTCTTTTTATTTTTAAGAAAAAAAAGAAAGAAGAAAAGAAAAAAAAAAAAGAATAAAAAAAAAAGGGGGGAACGTGGAGGAATAGCTCCTAGGAGGAATGAAAGTAAGCGTAAATCCCCCTCCGTACCCAAGAGGACCTCAACACCGCAAGTGGTGCAGATGCAGCATGGAACCCGTGCCATACCCTACCCTTCATGCCAGTAAACCAGCAATCCGGGATAGCAACCTCACATCCATCGAGCCATCTCGGCGGACAAAGAGAGGCGGCCGGATATCCGCCACAAAGCATACCGCCTTCGCCACCACCCCGGAATCCGAAAGGTGGCCTCCAGAGATACACCCGTCGCCCGAAAGATACCCAAGGCCACCCCCCGGGTGACCGGAGAGGGATCGGGACATCCCCAGGCGATCCAGATTCCACGGCAAACTACACCACCGCCAAGGACCTCAACGGAATGGGATGGACCACGATACCCTTCCCCCTACCTAGGAACTAGAATGCCTGAGGAGAGAAGCTCTCAGGGTAAAACTGGGAAGGAAATAAGGGAGGGATGGGGAGGAGGAGGAGGAAAGGGAAAAGGGAGGATGGGGAAGATGGGAAAAAGGGAGGGGGGGATTGGGGGGTAATTAGGTTCGGTCTGAGGAAGAAGACCAAGAGGTCCAATTCCTCAGACCGATAGCCTCTTTACCACGACAAGGAGCCCCCCTTAAAGAGGAGCAGAGGGGAAGGGTGGGAAACAGAGGTGACATGGGAAAAACAGGGCGGGGAAAGGAGGAGTGAGGGCAGTTATAGGTTTGGTGCAAGGAAGTAGACAAAAACGTCCAATTTTCCTAGATCAAGAGCCTCTTCACCATGTCACAAAACCCCTCACCCTTTGAAGAGGAAATTATTGTATAGTTTTTCTTACGACTTCTCAAGTGTATTAAACTGTTTTATAAGTTGTTTTTAAGACACTGAATGCTAATATGGTTCCTCTCTAGTATGAATTTTTATATGGTTTACTAAATGAACTTTTTGGGCAAAGGCTTTTAGACATTCTGAACACTGATAGGGTTTCTCTCCAGTATGAATTTTAATATGTTTTACTAAAATAGATTTTAGGGAAAAAGTTTTTAG
The DNA here is from genome assembly GCA_009830355.1 of Cherax destructor. NCBI lineage: Eukaryota > Metazoa > Arthropoda > Malacostraca > Decapoda > Parastacidae > Cherax > Cherax destructor. Next base: position 28,568 of record WNWK01024065.1, on the reverse strand, counting down.
ACACTCTGAACACTGATATGGTTTCTTTCCAGTATGAATTTTTATATGTTTTACTAAAACAGATTTTTGGGAAAATGCTTTTAGACACTCTGAACACTGATATGGTTTTTGTCCAGTATGAATTTTCATATGTTGTACTAATGTACATTTTTGGGAAAAGTCTTTTAGACACTGAGAACACTGATATGGTTTCTCTCCAGTATGAATCTTCATATGTTTAATTAAATTAGGCTTGTAATTAAAGTCTTTCAGACATTCTGAACACTGAAATGGTTTCTCTCCAGAATGAATTCTCAAGTGTGTTAATAAATTATCCTTTTTGGCAAAATCTTTTAGACACTCAGGACACTGATATAGTTTCTCTTGAGTATGAATCTTCATATGTCTTATTAAATAGTGTGTGCAACTAAAATCTCTTAGACATTCTGAACATTTATATGGTTTCTCTTCAGTGTGACTTTTCATGTGTTGTATTAAACTACTTTTGCGGGAAAAATCCTTTTGACACTCTGAACACTGATATGGTTTCTCCCCAGTATGAATTCTCAGGTGTTCAACTAAAGCAGACTTTTGGGAAAAGTCTTTTAGGCACTCGGAACACTGATATGGTTTCTCTCCAGTATGAATCTTCATATGTCTTCTTAAACCACGTTGGTAAGCAAAGTTTTTTTGACATTCTAAGCACTGATATGGCTTCTCTCCAGTATGACTTCTCATGTGATTTTTTAAAATATATTTTTTAGAAAACTCTTTTAGACACACAGAACACTGATGTTTTTCTTTGCGTTTATGAATTCTCTTCCGAGATAAACATTGAAAATTTTGCAAGGAGTGTTTTAGAGACTCTGAATGCTGATACAGTTTGTCTTCTACGTGAACTACAATTTGTGTCGCTTGAGCGCATACCTTAAGTATTTCAGACATAGTGAATACTGAAGTAATAATTATGAAGTATTTAATAAGAAGAAATTTACGTGAATTTGTGATTACGATGAAAACCAATATTTCTTTAATAGTGTATTATGGACATGAAAAAGCACTAAGCCTGTAAGGGTCACACAGTGTCTGGGAAACAGGAGTCATTGAAGGGATTGGATAATAGATTTAAGTCCTTGGATCAAGAGCAATTCACTAAAATTAAAACACCTATTCTTAAGGGTTCTCAAATACTGTGCATATAAATATTTGTTGCTAAAGTTTTCAATAGTGATTCTAAATAATGCACATCTACGTATTTGCTTTATTTTGCATAAATTCTCTTCTATGTTACAAAACTCAATTCATAATAATCTTCAGATCACAAACACTGAATTGTTTTCTCTGTTGCAGTTTAGGTTCTTCCTTAACACTCACATTATTGCTGCAATGTTTTCCTGCATCTTCACCATACATTTATTACTATTGCACAATGGTCACACAAATAGTGCTTTCACCATAATACTAGGTACACGTATATATATGTCACTACTGCATATTTGTCACATTAATAGTTCCATCACTATAATACCAGGTACATATCACTACTGTACAATAGTCACATTAATAGTACTGTACCTCCCATTTAATACCAAGTAAACATTTATTACAGCTGCATAATGGTCACACAAACAGTACTTTCACTATAAGACCAGTCATATATTATTACTAGTGCACAATGGTCACACAAATAGTACCTTCACCATAATACTAGTTATATAAACAACATTTGCAACAGGCTTGCAAACTGAACAATGTTCGAGTGCCGTTACCGAACGAATTTGTTCCCATAAGGACAAATGTAAATTAGATTAGTCTGTTTCAGACCCCCAAAAATACACTTATAAAATCACTTACAAAAAAATACTTACATAATTGTTCGAGTTGGGAGCAGTATGAAATCCGGGGTACCACTGTATTTCCTCTTTAGAGATCAAGTTAAACACTTCACAATGATGTTGCTACAGAGCTTAATAATTTTTACGAAAAAGTTCTTAATACAATCTATTAATGTTGTACACGAAAAAAATCTGAACAATAAGAATGAGTTTCAACACAGGTTGTTAAAAGTGAGGGAGCAACAGAATTTATGCCACATATATATGAGCATCATGAAACTGGTGCTGGCACCGTGACTGTTGTATTTCTGGCACTAGTTATATAGTGTTGTCATTTCAGTATTTGTGCCACTTACATGACCTTTATGACACTACTGCAAGACTGACCTGCAATACTGATACTACTAGTGTAATGTCTCTAGTGCCAGGATGATTTGCTGTATTGGCTCTACTAATGTAGATCTGCAGTAAAACAAGAGGAGTGCAAGCATCTGGTGCCACCATGACCTGCAAAAAAATAAATAATAAATGGACTATAAAATAATACAGATTATAATTTTTTTTTAAATTTCTTCAAGAACATTCACATTATGTAATACAGTGGTACCCCGACTTACGATATTTTTTCATTCCAGAATGCTGTTCAAGTGCCATTACCAAACGAATTTATCTCCATAAGAAATGATGTAAAATAGACTAGTCCTTTTAGACCCCCAAAATTACACTTACAAAAGCATTTAAAAAAATCAACTTACATAAAAGGGTGTGTTTGGGGACCATCGTAAGTCGGGGTACCACTGTATATATCTCATGTACTACTATTAAAAAAAAAAGCAGCATTTTTCATCATCACTCACTCCATCACCATCTTGCCAAAGGAGCACTGAGATTACAGCTCCAATGCCCTTCCAAACTGTGATATAGCTGTCACTCCTTCAGGGTTTTGGCACCATACTTCCCACCTCCAGGTCTCAAATCCAGCTAACCAGTTTCCCTGAATAACTTCATAAATGTTACCTTGTTCACACTATATCAGCAAGTCACAAAAACCACTTGCCTCCACTCCTATCTAATATGCTCACACGTCTGTTGGATGTACAAGCCTCCTTGCATTAAAAAACTCCTTTACAAACTTCTACCTTCCCTAGGATGACCTCTACCCCACCTTCCCACCACTACAAATTTAAATACCCTTCAAGTCATTATACAGTGGTCCCTCGACTTTCGGTCATAATCCATTCCAGGAGCTAGACTTAACTCGAATTACTCGAAAGTCAAAACCTTATTTCCCATAGGAAATAATGTAAATACAATTAATCCATTTCCACCCAAAAATATTCACAAAAAAATAATTTTTTAAAGAATGAATATGTACTATAGTTTTACATACAGAAAACAATGAAAAATAAATATAAAGCACTAATTATAATGGACAAATAAACAGTTAAATAAGTTTTACCTTTATTGAAGACTCTTGTTGGCGTATGAGAGAGTCGGGAGAGTTTGTTTGGAGGCAGGACAAGATAGTCCTTCAATATGACAATAATATAAACTATACAGGTTATTTATCTAGCACAATTCATCTAATATGACATAATAAACAATATTAATAACATAGAAACATGATAAACTCTAGAATGAATAAAACATGTCATTACGAATGTAAGGACTGGTGGTAGTTGTTGTTGTTGTTGTTGGGTATAAGGGCCACTGACCATAAGCCATGGTACATGGCAGCAGCAGGCCACCAACACTTCACACAAACAATGTGCATAATTTATAAATAAGAAATATTTACACTTTAATTTATAAATAAGAAATACAGTAGAACGTCATTTAGCACGATAGTTACGTTCCTGAAAAAGTCGTGTTAGATAAGTTCGTCTTAAATAATTAACAGAACTTATGGGAAAAATAGGGTTACGTGTTTGAGAGTCCCCAAAAAGCCAAACAAGTTTTTTTAGACCAACATATCTTGCAAAAATTGAAGGCGAATATGTAATTTTAGTTCATTGTCATGATCTATTACTGCTTAAGACTACAAATGCAATAGAAATAATAGTATTTCTTACCTTAAATTGTGGGTAATGATGTTTGTGGATGGTAGTGAAGAGTGGATATGGATGGTGTGGCCCTACTGAGCTGAGGTGGATATGTAATTGTAGTGCATTGTCATGATCTATTACTGCTTAAGACTACAAATGCAATAGAAATAATAGTATTTCTTACCTTAAATTGTGGGTAACGATGTTTGTGGATGGTAGTGAAGAGTGGATATGGATGGTGTGGCCCTACTGGGCTGAGGTGGATAGTAGAAGTTCTTGAACTGAAGTCGATGGTTGAACTGAGTGTCTAACTTTAAGTCAGTCAAGCCATTCAGTAAGTCAGTCAAGCCATTCAGTAAGTCAGTCAAGCCATTCAGTAAGTCAGTCAAGCCATTCAGTAAGTCAGTCAAGCCATTCAGTAAGTCAGTCAAGCCATTCAGTAAGTCAGTCAAGCCATTCAGTAAGTCAGTCAAGCCATTCAGTAAGTCAGTCAAGCCATTCAGTAAGTCAGTCAAGTCATTCAGTAAGTCAGTCAAGTCATTCAGTAAGTCAGTCAAGTCATTCAGTAAGTCAGTCAAGTCATTCAGTAAGTCAGTCAAGTCATTCAGTAGGTCAGTCACGTCATTCAGTAAGTCAGTAAAGTCATTCAGTAAGTCAGTCAAGTCATTTAGTAAGTCAGTCAAGTCATTCAATAAGTCAGTCAAGTCATTCAATAAGTCAGTCAAGTCATTCAGTAAGTCAGTCAAGTCATTCAGTAAGTCAGTCAAGTCATTCAGTAAGTCAGTCAAGTCATTCAGTAAGTCAGTCAAGTCATTCAGTAAGTCAGTCAAGTCATTCAGTAAGTCAGTCAAGTCATTCAGTCAGTCAGTCAAGTCATTCAGTCAGTCAGTCAAGTCATTCAGTCAGTCAGTCAAGTCATTCAGTCAGTCAGTCAAGTCATTCAGTAAGTCAGTCAAGTCATTCAGTCAGTCAGTCAAGTCATTCAGTCAGTCAAGTCATTCAGTCAGTCAGTCAGTCAGTCAAGTTAGTCAGTCACTCAGTCAGTCATTCAGTCAGTCAAGTCAGTCAGTCAGTCAGTCAAGTCAGTCAGTCACACAAACTTATGTTTACATCTTTTTATGTGTACAAAGTAACACTTCATTACGGCCACGGGTTATGTCTTGTCTAATATCTTTGTTTTCTTCGTTAATTCAAGATCAAAACACAATTCACTCTTTATTTTATTCTTCACAAACACAGCTGGCTTGTAGCCAGGACTTCTTAACGCGTATGAAATACGTACGAATGCTGGGGTCCGTGGTGGGTGGGTAAGGCGGGTGGTGTCTGCTGAACCACAACAACAGTAGTAATAACAAGACTGCTTGTGAGAATGGTTACTTGTTTTCCTTCCCACAAACTGTAAGTAAGTTTATTCAGGTATACACAGATACAGTTACGAAGATTATCATACATGGCAGCATATGTGTAGAGAACCTAGGATAACCCAAAAAAGTCAGAGTGACAGTATTTCCATTGACTGTCTTGGGTTATCCTAGGTTCTCTACACATATGCTGCTATGTATGATAATGTATGTAACTGTACTCACCTAATTGTGGTTGCAGGGGTCGAGACTCAGCTCCTGGCCCCGTGTATCTGAATAAACTTAGTTTACAGGAAGGAAAAATTCCCTTTTCCTCAAAGCATGAGGATTCTTAGGCAGTAAATAACCATGCGCTCAAAATTTTTCCCCTCCTGCCGAACCGTGTAATATCATCTTTACGTCGTGTAAGATGATAATGTGTCGCAAATCTTAAATCGTGCAATACCGGTAACGTGCAACATAATCTCGTGCTAAATGACGTTCTACTGTATTTACACTTTAATTTATAAATAAGAAATATTTACACTTACCTTGGAGGAGATGGTGGCAGCGGGCGGCGCTCGTGTCAGTGTCCCTATACTATTCCTCAAACAACATTGTAGGAGTTAAGTTTTGTGTCGCCATTTTCTATCGCTTAATCGCTTAACTTACTTAAGTAAGTTTATTCAGGTACACACAAATCCAGTTACATAGATTATCATACATAGCAGCATATGTGTAAAAAACCTAGGATAACCCAAGAAAGTCAGACAGTGACTTATTTCCATTGCTACACTTTATCGCTGGCTGGTGGTATAGCCTTTATCGACTTGTGAAGCTTCTTTGGACCCATGGTGACTTATTTTACAGTGACAATCACTAAACCAGCAATAAACACAATAAATTTTTTTTTGTGAAATGTTTGAATGAGCGCGCTGGTTAATGTTTTCTCAGTGGTAAACAAAGCTAGACTGGCTCACGACGCCTGCGTGGCGAGGCGCGCAAGCGCGGGCAGGCGGACAGGTCTGGTACCCGGACCGATAGTCGAGGGAATGACTGGTTGGCGAGGGAAAATTTGACCGAAAAAAGCACTTGAAACTCGAAATCACCGATAGTCGAACCGAACGAAAGTCGAGGGACCACTGTATGTTGCTCTATCCTCTGTAAATGCTCAAAATACCACAATAACCCCTCCCCAGCCCTCTGGCTAATACTTTTAGTAACCCCACACCACCATCATTTCTCCAAACTCTGACTACTCTACATAATATTCACACCACACATTACCCAGAGAAACGACATCTAAATTGACTCTAGTCTCCTTCTTGCTGTAACATTTAAAATCCACGTTTCACATCCACAAAAGTGTTGATACCACTATATTCTGATACACTTCCCTCTTTGCCTTCATGAATGGATAACATTTTTTGTCTCCACAGATGCCTCAATGCACCACCCACCATCTTTCCTTCATCAATTATATGGTTCACCTTATTGTCACAAACCTGTCCACCAAAAAATTTACTCCCAAATATCTGAACGCATTCACTTCCATCACACCTTCCTTTCTAAAATCCAAACTTTTATTACCTAATTTTTTTATTTGCTATTCTATGTTAAAATTTCCTTCTTTTACATCCCCTCCCATATTTGTCTACCAAGCTTTGTAACTTTTCTTCAGAATCTCCCAAAAGTAAAGTGTCATCAGCAAAAAGCAACTGTGACAACTCCCACTTTATATTAGTTTCTTTATCCTTTAATCCAACACCTCTCCCTATCACCCTTGCATTCACTTCTTTCACAACCCCATATATATGTACAGTCATACCTCGGTTAGCGATGGCGTCGGATACAGATAAAATTGGTTAGCGATACATTTTTACGTCAAAATATTGACTCAGTTTACGATAATTGTTCGGGTTACGATATTCGTCCCGGACGCGTCCGCGTGGCGCCCAGCTGTGCGGGCACTCCAGGGAGCGTCAGTGTGCTATTGTTTACAAGCGAGCGACCACCACCCACGCCACCCACACATTCATACCAGTATATTGTCATTATTCCACTGTTTTTAGTGCTTGCAACTGCTAAATAAGCTACCATGGGTCCAAAGAAAGCTCCTAGTGCCAGCCCTGTGGTAAAAAGGCTCAGAAATACAGTAGAACTGAAGAAGGAGATAATAGAAAAATATGAAAGTAGAGTGTGTATCACTGAGCTGGCCAGGCTGTATGGTAAAGCCTATTCTACCATCGCTACCATTGTGGCCAAGGGAAATACATGTAAAATCAAGGAAGCTGTTGTTGTGAAAGGTGCATTTGTGATCACAAAACAGAGATCGCAAGTGCTGGAAGATGTGGAAAATTTGTTGTTTGTGTGGATCAACGAGAAACAGTTAGCAGGAGATAGTGTTACGCAGGCAATAATATGTGAAAAAGCAAAGCAGTTGCATGATGATCTCATTAAGAAAATGCCTGCAACGAGTGCTGAAGTGAACAAATTTAAAGCCAGCAGAGGCTGGTTTCAAAGATTTAAGAATCGAAGTGGCATACAGTGGACCCCCGAGTATCGTAATTAATCCGTTCCAGGAGCTAGTACTTAACACGAAGTTTTCGAAATTCGAACCATTATTTCCCATAAGAAATAATGTAAATACAATTAATCCGTTCCACAAAAAAATATTCACCTACTAAATTAAAAACAAAAAATATATATATACATTTACTTACCTTTATTGAAGAGTTGCAGGCATCTGGAAGGTAGAGTTGCTGAAAGGGGCAGGGAGTTAGTGGTTGGAAGGGGAATCCCCCTCCAAAAGGACTTCAGGTGTCAAAGCCCTCTCTGGGGTTACTTCCCTTCTTGGTCTTTTAACCCTTTACCAGGCCAGGTGTGCCTCATATTTGATTCTGCCATAGAGGGTATTTTAGAGGCGCCTAAAATAAACAAACTTGACAAATGAACACAAATAAATATGTCTTAGAATTGCTTATATTATCAGAATATAGGTTGCAAATGTTGCAGTGTCTCAAATTTGATGCGTGGCCTGGTAAAGGGCTAATGCCACTAGGACCAGCTTGAGAGTCACTAGACCCCTGCCTGGTGAAGTAGCTGTCCAGAGTCCTCTGTTTCTGGCGACCCTTCAACACTTTCCTGAAGTGCGACATGGCTCTGTCACTGAAGTGGCTGCACAGAAGGCTCATTTCAGCTTGCTCAGGGTGGTGTCTTTCAAAAAATGTCTGCAACTCATTCCACTTTGTACACATCTCCTTAAGCACTGAAGAGGGCACCTTCTTCTGTCTCTCATCCTCCTCCTTTGAAGCAATAACCTCAGCTGTGGTCTGTTGCTGTTCCAGATGAAGCTCTTGCAGCTCTTCAGTTGTTAGCTCTACCCTGTGGGCCTCCACCAACTCTTCCACATCCTCACCACTCACTCCAACCCCAGGTTGTTCCCCAATGCCACAATAGAGTCCACAACAGGCACAGGGTCGTCAGGGTCAAGGTCAGGGTCAGCCTCAAATCCTTCAAAATCCCTCTGTTGGACACAACCTGGCCACAATGGTCTCCAAGCAGAGTTCAAAGTCCTGGAAGTCACCCCCTCCCAAGCCTTACCTATAAGGCGTATGCATTGCACAATGTTGAAGTGATCTTTCCAGAACTCTCTTAGGGTCAACTCAGTGTCCGAGGTCACTTCAAAGCACTTTTCAAACAGTGCTTTGTTGTACAGTTTCTTGAAGTTGGAAATGACCTGCTGGTCCATGGGCTGGAGTAGAGGAGTGGTGTTAGGAGGCAAGAACTTCACTCTGATGAAATTAAACTTGTAAGACAAACACTCTTGCAAGTTGTGAGGGTGAGCAGGAGCATTGTCCAGTATCAGGAGGCACTTGAGTGGCAATTTCTTTTCAAAGAGGTATTTCTTCACAGTAGGGCCAAACACTCCAGTCACCCATTCCTTGAAAATCTCCGTAGTGACCCATGCCTTAATGTTAGCCTTCCAATGCACACACAAATTATTCTTGTCAACACTGTGATTCTTGAAGGGTCTGGGATTTTCATAGTGATACACCAGTAAAGGCTTCACTTTAAAATCACCACTAGCATTAGAACAAAACATGAGAGTTAGCCTGTCTTTCATAGGCTTGTGTCCTGGCTGTGCCTTTTCCTCCTGAGTAATGTAGGTCCTGTTGGGCATTTTCTTCCAAAACAGGCCTGTTTCATCACAGTTAAACACTTGTTGGGGGAGGAATTGTTCAGCCTCTACGAACCCCTGGAATTCCTGCACAAATTTTTCAGCTGCACGTTTGTCTGAGCTGGCTGCCTCACCATGCCTCACAACACTGTGTATGCCACTACGTTTCTTAAACCTGTCAAACCAGCCTTTGCTGGCTTTAAAATCACTTGCCTCACCACTGGTTGCAGGCATTGTCTTGACAAGATCTGCGTGCAACTTCCTTGCCTTTTCACAAATTATCGCCATGGAAACACTATCACCCGCTCTCTGTTTTTCATGGATCCCCACCAACAACAACTTCTCAACCTCATCCACTGTTTTCCATCTATTTTTCGTTAACATATCAACCCCTTTTTCAACATTAGCTTCCTTGATCTCATTTCTCTTTGCCAGGATAGAGCCGATAGTAGAAGGGGTTTTGTTGTATGTACATCCTGGCAAGATCACTCAGACGTACGCCACTCTCATATTTTTCTATAATCTCTTTCTTCAGTTCGATGGTGTTCCTCACTTTCTTTACCACAGGGGTGCCACTAGGAAGCTTCTTTGGACCCATGGTGACTTATTTCACAGTGACAATCACTAAATCACCAAAAAAAACACCAAATGTAGTGTGAATGTTTGAAAGAGCGCGCTAGGTAATGTTCTCTCAATGGTAAACAACGCTTCACTGGCGGCTTCCTGCATCCCGCGCAGGCGCGGAGCAGGCGGACAGGTCTAATACGTTACGAAACACGAGCGGTTTTACGATTCTCGAAGTCATAAAAAGCTTACGAAACACGAAGTTTACGAAGTAAGAACCTTTCGAAACTCGGGGGTCCACTGTACATAGTGTTGTGAGGCATGGTGAGGCAGCCAGTTGTGACAAAAGTGCAGCTGAAAAATATGTGCCTGAATTCCAGGGGTACATAGAGGTTGAACAATTCCAACCCCAACAAGTGTTTAATTGTGATGAAACAGGCCTGTTTTGGAAGAAAATGCCCAACAGTACCTTCATTACTCACGAGGAAAAGGCACAGCCAGGACACAAGCCTATAAAAGACAGACTAACTATGATGCTTTGTGCTAATGCCAGTGGTGATTGCAAAGTGAAGCCTTTACTGGTGTATCATTCTGAAAATCCCCGAGTGTTTGGCAGATGCGGTATCACCAAGTCTAACTTGTGTGTGATGTGGAAGTCAAACAAAAAGGCATGGGTCACAAAGGACATTTTCTTAGAGTGGTTCAATGGTGTGTTTGACCCCAGTGTGAAGAAATATCTCCAGGAAAATAATTTGCCACTTAAGTGCTTCCTGATAATGGACAATGCTCCTTGTCATCCTCCAACCTTGGTAGAAAAATTGTGGAGGACTTTAAATTCATCAAAGTGAAGTTCTGCCCCTAATACTACTCTCTCCTCCAGCCCATGGACCAGCAGGTCATTTCCAACTTTAAAAAACTCTACACCAAAGCAATGTTTCAAAAGTGTTTTGATGTGACCAGAGACATGCAGATGACCCTAAGAGATTTTTGGAAAAATAATTTCCATATCCTGCATTGTGTACATGTTATAGGTAAGGCTTGGGAGGGAGTGACTATCAGGACTTTGAACTCTGCCTGGAGAAAATTGTGGCCAGACTGTGTCCTAGAGAGGGATTTTGAAGGTTTTGGGGCTGAGCCTCAGAACCCTGAGCCTGAGCCTCAGCCTGAGCCTGTTGTGGAAGAAATTGTGGAACTGGGCAAGTCCATGGGGTTGGAGGTGAGTGGTGAGGATGTGGAAGAGTTGGTGGAGGAGCACAATGAAGAGCTAACCACTGAAGATCTGCAAGCGCTTCAACAGCAACAGCAACAACAGACCACAGGTCAGGACAATGGTTCAGAGGAGGAGGAGGTCGAACAGAGATGGAAGAAGGTGCCTTCTTCAGTGATTAAGGAGATTTGTGGAATGTGGAGCAGGGTGCAAGACTTTATGGATGAATATCACCCTAACCATGCTGTTGCAGGCCGTGCTGGCAACCTGTACAATGACATTGTGGTGTCCCATTTCAGGGATGTTTTAACCCTTAAACTGTCCACACGTAGATATACATTCACTCGCGTAGCTGACCGAACGTAGATCTACGTTTTTTTTTCAAATGCTTTTAACCTTGCCACGATAAGCCTGAGTTGCCTAGAGATTAGAGAATGGGTCTGTGCACTCAGTGTGTGTAGTACATGTATTACAAAATGTGGGAATGACAAACAAAATGCACTCTTCATTTTAAAGAAAAAGAAAAATTTATTTTTTTCTAAAAATACTCGGTCAGCTACGCAAGTGAACGTACGTATATCTACGTGTGGACAGTTTAAGGGTTAAAGAATTGCCAGACACAGAGCTCCCTGGACAGATTTTTTGTTAGAGAGGGGTCCAGTGACTCTCAAGCTGGTCCTAGTGGCATTAAAAGAAAAAGGCCAGTAACCCCAGAAAAGAACTTGCAACCTGCAGTGTTAATGGAAGGGGATTCCCCTTCCAAACACTAGCATACTACTCCATCCTTTCCCCTCCTCCCGTCTTACACACATCAACAACTCTTCAATAAATGTAAGTGACATGTTATTGTACTATATTACATGTATTTCTTTATCGTTCATAAACTTGTGTGTAAATGCATGTCTTATGTTGTAAAAAAATATTTTATTTTACTACTTTTGGAAGTCTGGAACGGATTAATTTTATTTCCATTATTTCTTATGGGGAAAATAGAATCGGATAACGATATTTTCGGTTACAGATAAGCCCTCTGGGAAGGATTAATATTGCTAACCAAGGGTCCACTGTATCTCTCTATCCTCCGCTCCAATGAGTATGTACATGTTCAAGACTTGAAGGCATTCCCAATAATTTAGGTGCTTTACTGGCTCAATGTGAACCATAAATGATCTCTATATTTGTGCCAGCTCTGATATTTCTCCTGCTTTGAACGGGGCCGTCAGCAATGAGCAATACAGTGGTACCTCGGTTTACGATGGTCCCGAAACTCGCCCTTTTATGTAAGTTTATTTTTTTAAACGCTTTTGTAAGTGTATTTTTGGGGGTCTAAAAGGACTAGTCTATTTTACATTATTCCTCATGGGGATAAATTTGTTTGCTAATGGCACTTGAACAGCATTCTGGAATGAAAAAATATCGTAAACCGAGGTACCACTGTATTCTAAAAGAGGGAGCACTAGCAATTTGAAATGTGTCACCATTGGTTTTGAAAGTTCTCAATACCCACCCAGTCATCTTCCTGGCTGTGTATGTTAATGTTAAGCTTTTATAGTCGAAGTAAATTAGATTTCATTTAGGTTAGGTTTCATTTACATTAGGTTTGGGTAGGCCAACAGGCCTACCCAAACCTGAAGGAGGAACACTGCAGCAGGCCTGTTGGCCTGCTGCAGTGTTCCTCCTTTCTTATGATCTTATGGTCTTACTTTAGGTTAGGTTTCATTTATGTTAGCCTTTGATGAGGTTTGGTTAGGTTTAATTTAAGTTAAATTAGGTTCATCTTTATTTCATTTAGATTAGGTTTCACTTTGGTTTGGTTTACATTTAGGGAGGTTTTTTATTTGGGGTAGGTTTCAGTTAGGATTTCTTAGGTATAATTTAGAATTTGTTAGGCATCATTTATCACTTATTTATTTATGATTACTAGGCATCATTCATGATTTGTCAGGCATCATTTATGATTTGTCAGGCATCATTTATGATTTGTCAGGCATCATTTATGATTTGTCAGGCATCATTGATTTATCGCATCATTATGATTGTCAGGCATCATTTATGATTTGTCAGGCATCATTATATTTGTCAGGCTCATTTATGATTCAGGCATCATTCATGATTTGTCAGGCATCATTTATGATTTGTCAGGCATCATTTATGATTTGTCAGGCATCATTTATGATTTGTCAGGCATCATTTATGATTTGTCAGGCATCATTTATGATTTGTCAGGCATCATTTATGATTTGTCAGGCATCATTTATGATTTGTCAGCATCATTTATGATTTGTCAGGCATCATTTATGATTTGTCAGGCATCATTTATGATTTGTCAGGCATCATTTATGATTTGTCAGGCATCATTTATGATTTGTCAGGCATCATTTATGATTTGTCAGGCATCATTATATTTTAGATATTGATTTGTCAGGCATCATTTATGATTTGTCAGGCATCATTTATGATTTGTCAGGCATCATTTATGATTTGTCAGGCATCATTTATGATTTGTCAGGCATCATTTATGATTTGTCAGGCATCATTTATGATTTGTCAGGCATCATTTATGATTTGTCAGGCATCATTTATGATTTGTCAGGCATCATTTATGATTTGTCAGGCATCATTTAGGATTTATTAGGTATCATTTAGGAATAATTAAATATCATTTAGGATTCATTAAGTATCATTTAGGATTTGTCAGGCATCATTTAGGATTTGTCAGGCATACCTGGAGTTTACCTGGAGAGAGTTCCAGGGGTCAACGCCCCCACGGCCTGGTCTGTGACCAGACCTCATGGTGGATCATTTAGGATTTTTTAGGTATCATTTAGGATTTATTAGGTATGATTTAGGATTTGTCAGGCTTCATTTAGGATTTGTCAAGCATCATTTAAGATTTACAGTGGTCCCTCGGTTTTTGCCGAAAATTCGTTCCAGAATGCTGCTCAAGTGCCATTACAGAACAAATTTACTTCCTTAAGAAATAATGTCACGTAGGTTAGTCTATTTCAGACCCCCAAAAATACACTTGCAACAGCACTTACGAAAATACACTTACATAAATGTTCGAGTTTGGAGATGCACGAAAACCGAGGGACCACTGTACTAGGTATCATTTAGGATTTGTTAGGCATCACTTAGGATTTCTTAGGTATCATTTAGGATTTGTTAGGAATCATTTAGGATTTGTTAGGAATCATTTAGGTTAGGTATCATTTAGTTAGGTTAAGTAATGTAAACATAGACCATCACCTATCATAGTTAATATTGCAAGACACCCCATTGAGCTGCAAGACTACAATAAATATAATAATTGTATCTTATATCTCCCAGAACAACTAACACAAAAATTACTTATTACATGCTACATGGAGAATGTGAATGATGTAAAATAATGACTTATTACGTGATACATAGAAAACATGTATGATGTAAAATAATGACTTATTACATGCTATTTGGAGGATGTGTATGATGCAAAATAATGACAGTTCCACACAAATGTTAGTAAATATTACTTAGTGTTATAATAATGAGTGTAAAACATAATATAATGAGTGCAGAGTGAAGGACACAAGTGAATCATCATACACTCAGCACATCTTTATTGGCAATGTTTTGGCTCTGGGACCTTGCTCACCCCGGATAAAACATTGTTAATACAGTTGTCCTCCTAAGTGTGTGTTTTCTTTCATCCATATTATTATACCTGTTACTTTCATAATGAATAACAGTGAAGGACATAATAAGTGAAGATAATAAGAGTGAAGAACGTAATAAGTGAAGAGAATAATAAAGAGTGAAGAACATAATAAGTGAGGAAAATAATAGGAGTAAAGAACAATAATAAGAAAATAAGAAGAGTAAAGAACCAAAACCTGGTCATTGTGGTTGTATACAAGCCTCCGGATGCAACGTCCCAACAATTCCAGGAACAGCTTTTGAAAATAGACCACTGTCTGGAAAATCTTCCAGCTCCTGCCCCAAACATCTTGCTCCTGGGGGATTTCAACCTAAGGCACCTAAAATGGAGGAATGTAGCAAATAATGCTGTAGCAGAGATAACTCCAGGAGGCAGCTCAGATGAAAACTCGCACATACACAAGCTTTTTTAAATCTCTGCACCAAATTCACCTTAAACCAGCAAATAATAGAGCCTACAAGATTGGAGAATACACTGGACCTCATCTTCACTAACAATGATCTGATACAAAATATTACCATATCACAATATACGTACTCAGATCACAACATAACAGAGGTTCAGACATGTATGCGTGGGGCCCCAGACCGACAAACTGTGATCAGTCACGAGGAAGCCTTCACCAAATTCAACTTCAATAACAAAAACATAAGGTGGGACTAAGTCAACCAGGTCCTAAATGATATAAACTGGGAAGATATCCTAAGCAACACACCTCCAAACCTATGTCTTGAAAAAATTAACACTGTGGCACTCAAGATATGCTCAAGGCATATTCCTTTAACCCTTTCAGGGTCCAAGCCATACATCTAAGCATTGTCCACAGGGTCTAAGAATTAAAAAAAAAAAATTATTTTTAATTATGAAATGGTAGAGAATTTTTTTCTGAAGGTAATTAAACAGAAAGTACGAAATTCGGTGGAAAACTGATGAAATTACACTCGTGAATTTTACTGTGTCAGCGATATTTACACATCAGCAATTTTGCCCACTTTGACTCCTATTTTAGGCCAATTACATTATTCCAGTCGACCAAATTCTTAGCTATTTCGTTAGTATTACTTCTATTTTATCGACTGAGCACAAGAAACTGACCAATCAACTATTTCAACTAGCCAATAAAGTGATCAGAAATTGGTAATTTTGTCAATTTCACACAAAATTCAAAATACAGTACTCCAATTTCAAAAGTGTCCAGAATAAACAATGAAAGCATTCCTGGCACTAAAACAACATTTCCTCTGTTTATTAGTTATGTTTCCAGGCTTTACAGATGAATTCCATTTTGATTTTTGATTTACATAAAGAATTTTTATTCATACCAAAAAATAGATGAATTACTCTTATGCAATATTGTAATAATTGTATAAACACTATCAGTGTATTTGTAAACGCATATTACACCCACCAGTTGACGTGTATTGGACGCATGATGTGATTTATTTACTCTTGAAAATCAGCAAAAATCAAACATTTCTGCTACTTTGAGCTCAATTACAAGCTATTTTCAGTACTAAAACCAATCAAAATCATCTCTATTTCTGTAATATATCTTCCATTCTATCAAATTAGACTAAGAAACTATGAATACAACCGTAAAAACCACATGAAAATACACCGCAAAGTTGCTGTTTTAATCCAAAAACACAGTCGCAGTTTTTTCTCATTATGCACTGCGTGCTTCAGGATTTACTTTATATGGTGCACACTTACCACATAGATGCATTCTCTTATTCTCTTATATCTAGGCTCAAATTCACCGATCACAGGCTATCTGAGTGAGCTGAGCTCAAGCCATAGTTCTACGGTTTGGACCCTGGCTTCAAAGCCGTAGAACTATGGAACAGACCCTGAAAGGGTTAAAACACTATCAAAGATGGATGACACAAACCCACTACCATTATACAGTGGACCCTCGGTTTTCGTTCACCTCCAAACTCGAACAATTATGTAAGTGTATTTTTGTAAGAGCTTTTGTAAGTGTATTTTTGGGGGTCTGAAATGACTAATCTAACTTACATTTGTATTTATGGGAACAAATTCGTTCGGTAACGGCACTTGAACAGCATTCTGGAAAGAATCTTCAACGAAAACCGAGGGTCCACTGTAGTATGCTCCTCACTTATCGACAAATTCGTTTAACAACATGGTCTTAGGAATGGAACTCCATCGTTAAGTGAGGAGAGGCTGTATATGTAATACAAAAGGAGGCACTGATCAGAGAAATAGCAAATATAGAACTTAAGCTCAAGGAATCTTACAGGAGTAAATGCGGGAAGAACTAAAAGCCATAAATGAAATTGAAAGAAACCCAAAATATTTCTTTTCTAAAGCCAAATCTAAGTCAAGAACAACATCCAGTATTGGGCCCCTACTTAGGCCCAATACTGGATGTTGTTCTTGATTTAGATTTGGCTTTAGAAAAGAAATATTTTGGGTTTCTTTCAATTTCATTTATGGCTTTTAGTTCTTCCCACGTTTCTTTACTCCTGTAAGATTCCTTGAGCTTAAGTTCTATATTTGCTATTTCTCTGACCAGTGCCTCCTTTTGTATTACATATACAGCCTCTCCTCACTTAATTTAACAGGTGACAGCGAGTAAATGAGTGAGCTACTCTTATACATCAATGACCTTCCCAATGTATCACGCCTGATATCATCTCCCACCCAAATCTTGCCTCACTCAACACCATTGTTAACCAAGAGCTACTAAAAATATCAACCTAGATGACTGCCAATAAACTTACACTTAACACTGACAAAAACCTTCTAGTATATTATATTTGGTAATAGAGCAGGTGTTGCACAACTGAACATTAAGATCGACAACACTCTTATTGCTAAACATATTGAGGGCAAATTCCTGGGCCTACACCTCAACAGCAACTTGAAATTCAGCAACCATATCCAGCACATAACAAAAAAAAGTATCCAAAATGGTTGGGATCCTCTCTAAGATACGTTACTATGTACCACAATCAGCCCTTCTCACACTATACTATTCACTCATCTATCCCTACCTCATCTATGCCATTTGTGCTTGGGGATCAACAGCAGCAACACACCTAAAGCCAATAATAACCCAATAAAAATCTGCAGTAAGAATTATCACACAATCCAATACTAGGCAACACCCCTTCCCCCCACTCTTCAGATCTAAACTTACTCACTGTACAGAACATCCACACCTACTACTGTGCAACCTACATTTACAGAACCATAAATTCCAATATAAATTCTGAACTAAAACACTTTCTTGATAGTTGTGACAGGACCCTTAGGCATAATACCAGACACAAAAATCTCTATGACATTCCCCGTGTCCGGATAAATCTATACAAAAATTCAATGTACATAAAAGTGCCTAAAATCTGGAACTCCCTGCCGGAAAACTGTAGAACTGCAGACTCAACCACCATTTTCAAAAGTACCGTTAAAAAACATCTTATCTCCCTAACTTACCCCACCGACAGCTAACTATAGTGGTACCTCGAGTTACGATGGTCCCCAAAATCGCCCTTTTATGCGTTTATTTTTTTAAATGCTTTTGTAGGTATATTTTTGGGGGTGTAAAAGGACTAGTCTATTTTACATTATTCCTTATGGGGATAAATTCGTTTGGTAATGGCACTTGAACAGCATTCTCGAACGAAAAAATATCGTAACTCGAGGTACCACTGTACATGAAAACCACCTATTCTCTTATTCGTATCACGCACACATCCAAAACAAATTAGACTTACTCTCGATATCAGTGATTCCCCCTAATTTACACTTACGATCACCCAAATGACTGTAAACATAAAATTCCTAATAGTACATATAGCTATTGACTAATAAATCTTAAGCTAACCCTAAATTTGCCTGAGATACTCCAATATAGGAGCTGTAATAGAAACTGTGTATCATGCCAAGACAAAACCATTCTCATTACTAAATTTACAAATTGTTATATTCCTATATGTTATGTACTACTTCACTATATGTTTTGTACTACTAACTATTATAAATCTAATTAATCACTACAGTAACCAAACTTTAATATCAGTATGCCCCATAACCTGTGTCAATATAGAGTAAGAATTAATTAGTATTAGTCTGCCCAAAATGCCTAGGCATGCTAGTGGGCTTCTTTGTAATTAATATTTTATAATATGAAAACCACACATTTTAAGCTTTACAAAGATATAAACATTTCAATTTCAATTTAGCGAGCCACTAACCAGACTGAGATTCGAAGACCTAAATGAGTTTTTTATGAGAGACACAGAATTTGATAGATTCAAACCTATCTGATATTATCCAGATACCAAATGACTTCAAAAAGGCGATTAATGGCATGCCCATGCACTCTGCCCCAGGGCCAGACTCACGGAACTCTGTGTTCATCAAGAACTGCAAGAAACCCCTATCATGTGCTTTTAACATCCTATGGAGAGGAAGCATGGACACGGGTCGTTCCACAGCTGCTAAAAACAACAGACATAGCCCCACTCCCCAAAGGGGTCAGTAAAGCAATAGCAAAGAAAAAAAATCTTTGAAAGGGTTTTAAGAAGCAAGATCGCCACTCATCTAGATATCCATCAGTTGCACAACCCAGGGCAACATGGGTTTAGAGCAGGTTGCTCCTGTCTTTCCCAACTACTGGACCACTAAGACAATGTCCTGGATGCTCTAGAAGACAAACAAAATGCAGATGTAGTAAACACAGACTTTGCAAAAGCCTTTGACAAGCATGATCATGGTGTAATAGCGCACAAAATGCGTGATAAAGGAATAACAGGAAAAGTTGGTAGATGGATCAATAATTTCCTAACACATAGAACACAAAGAGTAATACTAAATAGAGTAAAGTCTGAGGGCTATAGTGAAAAGCTCTGTTCCACAAGGCACAGTACTTGCTCCCATCCTGTTCCTCATCCTCATATCTGACATAGACAGGGATGTAAGCCACAGTGTGAGGGAAAAATTCCATAGATAGGAGTAATGAAAGTGTGAATGTATGTATGGTGATAGTTTGTTTGGCAGCCTGCTTGTTAAGGTAGGGTGAGTGTCTAGCTCCCGCTATCCCCCCCCTTTCTGCACCTGGTGAGAGGTGATGTGCGAGGCTCTGACCATGGGGATAATCACTTGACTAGCAGCTCTTAACACATCTGTAAGTATTTGCCACTGCTCCTGTCTAAATTTGATTTTGTTTAAGACTTCACTCTTAGGTTTAATTTAGAGATGTAGTTATGCTCTGCCCTGCCTTGCCTTAAAGTAAAATAATTTGTTTAAATCCTCACCATTTCTTTTAAAGGCCATATGCCTACCATAGGAGTGAATATTCAAGTGGTGAATAACTGTCTTTCTATTATAATAATAATAATAATAATTTTTATTTCTTCGCAATTTTACATATATTTACATAGAAGTGCAAGGAGAGCCACTGACATGCCAGGGCATAACGGGCAGCTTAATCTAAAAACTTATGGACTATGTACATAATATGATGATATTTCATTTGGTTAATTATATGGTGACACTAC
This sequence comes from Cherax destructor, assembly GCA_009830355.1. Classification (NCBI taxonomy): domain Eukaryota; kingdom Metazoa; phylum Arthropoda; class Malacostraca; order Decapoda; family Parastacidae; genus Cherax; species Cherax destructor. The sequence goes on along the minus strand of WNWK01024065.1, from coordinate 8,190 downwards.
ATTGCAGCAAGTGTTTAGTAGGATGGTAGTTAATAGTAAAAATTGAAATTATTTTTGGGAAAATGACATTGAGTAATTTTTTAAAGAAATTTACAGAATGCGTATTTAGTTTATGGTGAGTAGGTGGTAATATTACAATGTTATAATAGTACAAATTGAGATTATCTTATAGGAAAAAAATACTGAACATTTTTAAAAGTAATATTATCGTACATAATTATACTAAAAATGGAATTATCTTATAGGAGAAATAACAATGAGTATTTTTTGAGTACAAGTATTTAGGTAAGGGTGAGTAGGTGTTTTTTGAGAAGAGTCTTAAAATGATTCTGAGACAAGGTTATTTTTGTATTTTCTGGTAATGAGTTCCAGAATCTGGGGCCCTTTATGTGCATTGAATTTTTACATAGGTTGCTATGGACACGGGGTACATCAAAATGTGATCTGTTTCTTGTGTTATGGTCATGGGTCCTATTAAAGTTGGTGAGGAGAATTTTGAGTGGAGGGTTTATATTAGAATGTAGAGTTCTATGTATGTAGTAGGCACAATTATAAGTGTGAATGTTCTTTATGGTGAGTAGTTTTAGGCTTTTGAATATTGATGGAGTATGCTGTCTAGAGTGGGAATTTGTTATCATTCTGACTGCAGCCTTTTGCTGGGCTATGAGTGGTCTAAGGTGATTTAATGTTGTAGATCCCCATGCACAGATTCCATAAGTGAGATAAGGGTAGATGAGTGAGTGGTATAGTGCAAGGAGAGCTGGTTGAGGTACATATGCAGCGGCAGCGGCAGCAGCGGCATCTGAGCTCCATATTTTTCTCATCACCCTGAGTTTATCAATGCTCCTATGATGACCTAGCTGCAAGCAAAACTGCACTAACCTACGTAGCATCCAGAATGACCCAAGAATACCAGCAGTGAGACCTACAAACCAAATAAACTGACGATTAAAGGAAGACTGCCCACAAACCCAAAGCACCACCCCACTGCCAAACAAATGCTTACCAGCCTACAGCTTACCAGCCTACAACTTGCCAGCCTACAGCTTACCAGCCTACAGCTTACCAGCCCACAGATTACCAGCCCACAGCTTACCAGCCCACAGCTTACCAGCCTACAACTTACCAGCCTACAACTTACCAGCCTACAGCCTACAGCTTACCAGCCTACAGCTTACCAGCCTACAGCTTACCAGCCTACAGCTTACCAGCCTACAGTTTACCAGCCTACAGCTTACCAGCCTACAGCTTCATCTTGCCGCACCAACTTCCCCGACTACTGTGCTCAAATGAGACGTAACATCAGAAGAACCAAATCCTAAATCAACAAGAAAACACCAAGAAATCTACTAATCAACTTGTCTACCCAGGACGCCGGGTACACCCTCCACCCCCCTCACCACCACCCAGGACGCCGGTACACCCTCCACCCCCTCACCACCACCCAGGGCGACGCATCAACAACAAACATGGCTGCCTCCCCCACAAGCTCCCCCTTCACTGGCTTCACCCCAGATAATCTATCAGGTATGACGAATGATCCAGATACACTAAAGTCATACATCATCAAATTAATCAATGAAAATATGGACCAACGTAAAGCACTTCAACTACAAGATACCAGGATGACACAACTTGAAAACAAAATCCTCAGCCTTGAACAAAAGTTAACAACTGGAATGACTGATTTTAGCAAAACCCTCCAAATTGTCATTAATAGCCACACTGAACAGATAACATCTATAAACACAAAGGTTGAGGAAGCAGTAAAGGAGTGGAAGAACAACATGGATAAAACCGAGCAAGATAAGTTATCAGACGCAGTAATAGTGAACAGTCCATTCTTTCCCAGTGATATGACCCAAGCAAACAGTAAAGACATTACATGGACAAAACCGAGCAAGATAAGTTATCAGACGCAGTAATAGTGAACAGTCCATTCTTTCCCAGTGATATGACCCAAGCAAACAGTAAAGACATTACTTTACAGATCATCAAAGATCAAATAAACGTAAATGTACCAGTGACAGATATAAAAGAAGCACGATTACTAGGTTCCCATGGTAGAAAAAGTGTTATGATTAGATTCGCCACACATGACGGGAAAACAGATCTAATTAGATCATCTATTAAAGCCAGGAAACAAGTATTCATTAATGAGTGTCTAACCAAAAAACGTCAGAACCTCTGGTATAGAATCAGAAGACTTAAGTGAGAGAATAATGATAAAATCCACCAATGTTTCACCCGGGATGGAAAAATTCTAGTGAAAAAAAACAAGTGTAGGTCAGTTGTATACTATCACAAATGAGAATGAACTATCAAGATTCCTTAGGGATGCAAATATAACAGAGACTGTATAAACACAATGTCCAATACCAAACCCCTACGTATAGTGTAGTGTATGTTTTGCCCATCTACCTCATTTAAGTATCTGGAATTCATTACCAGTAAATATTAAGATAATCTTGTCTGAAAATCAATTTAAGACTCAACTCAAAAACCACCTACTCACCCAAACCTAAATGATCATACTATAAACTACTTTGAAAAATGCTCATTGTTACTTTCCTATACGATAATCTCAAGGTCAGGAATTTCACCCGCCTTGAAAGGTGCAGTTAGTGTGCAGCAATATTCCAGCCAAGATAGAACAAGCGATCTGTAAAGTGTCAACATGGGCTTGGCATCCCTGGTTTTGAAGGTTCTCATTATCCATCCTATCATTTTTCGAGCAGATGCAATTGCTACTTTGTTATGGTACTTGAAGGTGAGATCCTCTGACATGATCACTCCCAGGTCTTTGACATTAGTTTTTCGCTCTATTGTGTGGTTGGAATTAGTTTTGTACTCCGATGAGATTTTAATTTCTTCACGTTTTCCGTATCTGAGTAGTAATTGAAATTTCTCATCATTGAACTTCATATTGTTTTCTGCAGCCCATTTAAAGATTTGGTTTATGTCTGCTTGGAGTCTTGCAGTGTCTTCAACGGTGGACACTGTCATACAGATTCGGGTGTCATCTACAAAGGAAGACACAGCACTGTGGCTTATATCCCTGTCAATGTCTGATATGAGGATGAGGAATAGGATGGGAGTAAGTACTGTGCCTTGTGGAACAGAGCTTTTCACAGTAGCTGCCTCAGACTTTACTCTGTTGACTACTACTCTTTGTGTTCTACATGTTAGGAAATTATAGATCCATCTTCCAACTTTTCCTGTTATTCCTTTATCACGCATTTTGTGTGCTATTACACCATGGTCACACTTGTCAAAGGCTTTTGCAAAATCTGTGTATATAACATCTGCATTCTGTTTATCTTCTAGAGCATCCAGGACCTTGTCGTAGTGGTCCAGTAGTTGGGACAGACAGGAGCGGCCTGCTCTAAACCCATGCTGTCCTGGGTTGTGCAATTGATGGGTATCAAGATGGGTAGCGATCTTGCTTCTTAGAACCCTTTCAAAGATTTTTATGATATGGGACGTTAGCGCAATTGGTCTGTAGTTCTTTGCTATTGCTTTACTGCCCCCTTTGTGGAGCGGGGCTATGTCTGTTGTTTTTAGTAGCTGCAGGACGATCCCAGTGTCCATGCTCCCTCTCCATAGGATGTTAAAAGCATGTGATCGGGGCTTCTTGCAGTTCTTGATGAACACGGAGTTCCATGAGTCTGGGCCTGGAGCGGAGTGCATGGGCATGTCATTTATTGCCTTTTCGAAGTCATTTGGCGTCGTGGTGATGTCAGAAAGGCATGCGTCTGTCAAGTTCTGTGGCACTCTCATAAAAAATTCATTTAGGTTTTCGACTTGCAGTCTGGTTAGTGGCTCGCTAAAAACTGAGTCATACTGGGACTTAAGTAACTCACTCATTTCCTTGCTGTCATCTGTGTAGGACCCATCCCGTTTAAGTAGGGGCCCAATACTGGTTGTTGTTCTTAGGGTTTCTTTCAATTTCATTTATGGCTTTTAGTTCTTCCCATGTCTCTTGATTTCTGTAAGATTCCTTTAGTTTTAATTTGATGTTTGCTAGTTCTCTGACTAGTGTCTCCCTACGTATTTCAGAGATATTGGCCTCCTGTAGCCACTCCGTTATTCTTTGCCTTCGCCTGTATAGGAAGCGCCTCTCTCTTTCTAGTTTGCATCTTCTCCTCCTTTTCCTTAAGGGAATTTGCCTTGAGCAAACCTCAAGTACCACAGAGTTAATTTGTTCTAGACATAAGTTGGGATCCGTGATGCTTAGGCAATCTTCATAGTTTATATCATTTAGGACTTGGTTTACTTGGTCCCACCTTATGTTTTTGTTATTGAAGTTGAATTTGGAGAAAGCTCCCTCGCGGCTGATCACATTTTGTTGATCTGGGGCTCCCCGCATGCATGTCTGGACCTCTATTATGTTGTGATCTAAGTATATTGTTTTTGATATGATGACATTTCATATCAGATCATCATTGTTGGTGAAGATGAGTTCCAGCGTATTCTCTAATCTTGTGGGCTCTACTATTTGCTGGTTTAAGGTGAACTTGGTGCAGAGATTTAAAAGTTCATGCATGTGTGAATTTTCATCTGAGCTTCCTCCTGGTGTTATCTCTGCTACCACATTGTTTGCAATGTTCCTCCATTTTAGGTGCCTGAGGTTGAAATCCCCCAGTAGCAAGATGTTGGGGGCAGGAGCTGGAAGATTTTCCAGACAGTGGTCAATTTTCAGAAGCTGTTCCTGGAATTGTTGGAACGTTGCATCCGGGGGCTAATCGCATTTGCTACAAAAATGACAGGATGGATACCTGTTGTTTACCTGGAGAGGGTTTTGGGGGTCAACGCTCCCACGGCTCGGTCTGAGACCAGGCTTCATGGTGGATCAGGGTCTGATCAATCAGGCTGTTACTGCTGGCCACATGCAAACTGATGTACAAACCACAGCCTAGTTGGTCAGGTACTGACTTTAGGTGCCTGTCCAGTGCCTTCTTGAAGACAGCCAGGGGTCTATTGGTAATCCCCCTAATGTATGCTGGGAGGCAGTTGAACAGTCTTGGGGCCCTGACACTTATTGTGTTGTCTCTCAGTGAGAACCTTCAAAACCAGGGATGCCAAGCCCATGATGACACTCTTCAGGTTGCTTGTTCTATCTAGGTTGGAATATTGCTGCACACTAACTGCACCTTTCAAGAGAGGTGAAATTGCTGACATAGAAAATGTACAGAGAACCTTCACGGCACTCATAACTGCGATAAAACACCTCAATTACTGGGAACGCTTGAAGTTCCTAAACCTGTAATCCCAAGAACGCAGGCGGGAGAGATACATGATCATATACAATTGGAAAATCCTAGAGGGATTAGTACCAAACTTGCACAAAAAAATCACTCCGTATGAAAGCAAAAGACTCGGCAGACGATGCAACATCCCCCCAATGAAAAGCAGGGGTGCCACTAGCACGATAAGATGCACGATAAGACACACAATAAGTGTCAGGGGCCCAAGACTGTTCAACTGCCTCCCAGCATACATAAGGGGGATTACCAATAGACCCCTGGCTGTCTTCAAGCAGGCACTGGACAGGCACCTAAAGTCAATACCTGACCAGCCGGACTGTGGTTCGTACGTCGGTTTGCGTGCAGCCAACAGTAACTGCCTGGTTGATCAAACCCTGATCCACCATGAGGCCTGGTCTCAGACCGAGCCGCAGGGGCGTTGACCCCTGGAACCCTCTCCAGGTAAACTCCAGGTGATAAGTGAGGAAAATAATAAGAGCAAGTATAGAACATAATAAGCGAAGATATTATCATGGGGGAGCGCTAAACCCGTAGGGATTATACAGCTCCTTGGGAAAGGAATGAAGGTATTCAGGCTCAATTCAGGGAACAGGAACAAAGATCTAATTGCCTGGATCAAGAGCCCCTCACCAGCGTCAAGGACCCTCCCTTGAGGGAATAAAGAAGATAACAAGAGCGAGTGAAGAACATGACTTGTTTGGGTTATCCTGGTGGGTAATTTACACACGTTATTTATGTATGATAATGTGTGTAATTGTATATGTGAACATGTACCTAAATGAATGTACTTACTGGTGAAGATAATAAGAGAGAGAGAGAAAATAACTTCACCAACCTTCACTTGAAGACTCACAATGTGTCAACAATCATCACTAAACGTTGACTTACAATATATATTACAAACACTCAACACTTTTACAACTTTACAACATTTTCTCATACATTTTTATTTGGTATTATAAAGAAACTGTAAATTTGGAGGTTTCCTTTGAAAAAACAACCTTTGTTCTTTTTAATGCTTCGTATATATAAAGTCGACTTAATGTTATAAAGTAATAGATATTTATTTTCCAAATTAAGTAAGTTTATTCAAGTATACACAATTACATAGAATATCATACATAGCAGCGTATGTGTAGATAACCTAGCATAACCCAAAACAGTCAGAGTGACTTATTTCCTTTGGGGTCCTTGTGATCATTATTATTTATATTTAAAAGTTAAAAACAGGTAAGTATCTTAACTATGTAAAAGCAGTTACAATAAAAGAAGATATACTAGAGGAGAGGTAAAATTAGTTATTTTTATACAAGAAATCACTCTCCTCCCTTTCTGTACCCTTATTCATGAGGTGCATTTTGTCTCTCTTCTTGAACTGGTTCATGCTATGACTGGCTCTGACATGTGCACGCAGATATTCCATTATTTTATTGCAGTACAGAAAAAAGTCTTTCAAGCCTGACCACTGCTGCTCTGTAATTGCATTGGTTCCGGCCTTAACAAAATTGCCAGTAAGGTTATGGAGCAGTAAGAATGTACTGCTCCATAACCTGTGTCAACATAGAGTAATAATTAGGAATAGTCTGCCCGAAATGCCTAGGCACGTTAGTGTCCTTCCCTGTAATTAATATTTTATAATATGTAAACCACACATTGTAAGCTTTGCAAGGAAATAAACACTTCCATTTTCATTTTCAGTAGTGTTAGTTTGATATCTTTATTATGCACCCCATACCAACCCTGTGGGCGGTAGTCAAAAGATTACAGAGGTACATAATGGGTCCAGGGACTGGACCCCAAAGTTTTGATAGCTGAGCAAGTTACAAAGGTAATGAACTCACAAGTTACAAAGGTAATGAACTCACAAGTTACAAAGGTAATGAACTCACAAGTCACAAAGGCAATGAACTCACAAGTTACAAAGGTAATGAACTCACAAGTTACAAAGGTAATGAACTCACAAGTTACAAAGATAATGAAACATGTAAGTAAATTTACTTACTTACGTTTATACATGGTTACAATCATGAACAAATTATAAAGTAATGAACAATTCACTAGTCTACACCCGGTCACAACTGTAATGAGTTCTTGGTGCAAATTTTAATTGTTGGGTCACACACACACATATACATACACACATACATATACACACACACATACACACACATACAACAGGCCCAGTTGTCAATCGACATGTGCATAGGACAAAATGGTAATTAATACACATACACACACACACACGAAGAAGGTTAAGGGAAATCGGCCTGACGACACTAGAGGACAGGAGGGTTAGGGGAGACATGATAACGACATATAAAATACTGCGAGGAATAGATAAGGTGGACAGAGAGAAGATGTTCCAGAGAGGGGACACAGAAACAAGGGGTCACAATTGGAAGTTGAAGACTCCTATGAGTCAAAGGGATGTTAGGAAGTATTTCTTCAGTCATAGAGTTGTCAGGAAGTGGAATAGCCTAGAAAGCGACATAGTGGAGGCAGGAACTATACATAGTTTTAAGACTAGGTTTGATAAAGCTCATGGAGCAGGGAGAGAGAGGACCTAGTAGCAATCAGTGAAGAGGCGGAGCCAGGAGCTATGAATCGACCCCTGCAACCACAAATAGGTGAGTACAAATAGGTGAGTACACACGCACAGAGGGCCCGGGTTCAATTCCCGGCGGGGCCGAAACATTTTGAAGTGTTTCGTTACACACACACACACACACACACACACACACACACACACATACATACAACAGGCCCAGTGTCTAATCGACATGTGCCTAGGACAAAATGGTAACTAACGTGGCAATGCTTTATTTACAGGGAGCAAAGTCAGGGTATTTTTCCAGAATAGTCTGCACACACACATACACATACAAATGACATAACAGCGAAAGCAAAATCTGACCCAAAGCTG